>OY747715.1:16732738-16995238 GCA_963556495.2 Valencia hispanica
TAGTTTCTTATGTTGACCATCTTGTTTCATTAATTTCCTGATTGCTAGTGCCGTTTTTCCCTCAATTCCCGGCTTTCTCCTCTGTAATTAGTTCTAGCTGTCCATGTTCTCGTGATCCTTAAACTGACAGCATAGTTAATTTGTTGGTTTTAATGTTTGAACTACATTCTTTCATTGTTGGATCCATAACAGCATCAATTATGATCAATGTCTTTAAAAATATTAATAATTGTTAATATTGGTTGCTGTTTTCAGGTATAATTACATCACTATATGTAACTGGGGTATTGAAGTAGCCTATTTAATAAGGGGTAAAGTTTATTTTAATGGAGGGCTAAAATGCTCAGAATTAAATAAACAAATAAAACCTAGTGAACTAAATAGTTACACGAATAAATGATAGACAAAAAAATAATGTGACGATGAAAAAAACTTAATTCATATAAAATTCTTACTTAAGTATGACATATTTTTCATTTTCTTTTAAACACGTATTTAATGATTAAAAAAACATTATTTAACAGGACATTTTTTCCTGATAATGGATGTATATTTTTTTGCCACTGATATTTAATTATTTTTCACAAAGTCAGCTTTATTATTATTTCATAATGGTGTTTATCCCAGTGGCTTATTTATTTCAAAAGGAAACCCTTTCAACTGAATAAGTTCATCTGTCAGGAGTTGCAGGAACTTCGTTCAGCTCTGGTTACAGTCTGAGAGGAATAATTCATCAGAACATGTCATCCTGAGTCATTTGGATGATATTTTTGAAATTATCCCGGGCCTATCACTCAGAACTTTAGTGCTGTCCGAAATAACCACTGGAGTTATTGCTGATGTGTTTTCTGTGCCATCCAGCACAATTCAGAGGAGAATGGCAGAAGAAGCCCAGGTTGGTGGTTAGATACAAACAGTCGAATTGTGTTATTTATGAATCCTTCTATTGTATGTTTGTACCCAACCTCCGACTGGCGCTTGTTTCACCAGTCTCACCATGACAAAGATTGAACCAATATAGGAACTCTGAAGGAGAATCACTGCCTGGTGATATTTCCTAAATCTCAGTTTAGGAAACTGTGAACACGGATTTACAATAACATGGGAGTCTTTGAGCAGCAGGTGATATATTTTGCTTTGTTTTAGGCAGCATTATTAGATCTGAATCCATTGGTGTTTTCCTGTTTAAATCATATCAAAATAAAAAAAACTTGCAGAAAATGATGTCTGTTAGCAAATCCATGTGATTAACTAAATTGAGTGAATAGATTCTTACAACCTTGCCCCCAGGTCCGTTGGTGGGGTTTTTATACTAAATACAGTTTCACTGAACAAGCAGGGATAAGAGAACTGCAAAAAAGTATGCTAAAAAGCTTTTGCATTCGTTTAAATAATTTATTTAAAGTTTATGTTACAATGTCTTTATAAAACTGAGTTTTAAAAAAATCTCTTTCTGACTCCTGTTTTAATTCTTTTTGTTTTCCAGGTTGCGTGCCAGCTAAAAGATCTTGTTTGGGACTACAGTGTTGTTTATGTGTTGGACAAGCTGAAAACAGTCAGTGTAGCAGTGGCTGTTGTAACATCAGTTATTCCAGATGTTGGTGGATTAAGCCAGTGCACACTATAGACATTTCTTTCATGTTTTGTTTTTTGTTTTTTAACTGAAGTTGAGATCTTCAGGATTCCGTCCAGGACTTTGTTGGGTTTTTGTAGTTTTTCTTTAGCAAAGTTGGACATTAAGCATTTCCCCAAATATCCGAGAAGACAGTCAGAGGCTTACAGAGATATCTATACACTCTAAAATATGCCAACATACATAGTTTACAAACACGCATGTATATGTAAATGCTAACACACACATGCTTTGTTAGTTTGAAGCCAAAGCCTGGAAGATGTTCTCTCTGCCATGCAGGGTTATAGTACGTCCACAGCCACAATGGGAACATAAACAGACAAAAAACTCAAACATTGAAGAATACAAACCACAGACTTCACAGCCTTCCCTCTTTTTTGTCTTATCTTTCATCTGCTGCCCAAAGCTGTATGAACATGCTTTTGGGATGCACGTCATCGATGAGTAGAAGTGAGCCAACTCAGGGCCCATGAGTGCAAAAGCTGTCAGAGCAGTGCTGACCTCAGACTGGAAAGCTATAAGGAACGTTCGGGGCACGCTGCCTCACCTTCTGGCCTGTCGTCGTTGCTTCCAGAATGGTGCTTACATGGACTGCTTGCACTCTCCAGAAGGTTATAGCTGCAAAAAGACAAAAGCTGTCCTGCAGATAGTGGCATGTATAGACTCTAAAGACGGATCATGAACACTCAGGTTCATCACTAGGAAAAAGGTTATAAAAGTTAAAAATAGAAAGAGATGACCCCCTCTGATCCAGCTCTTGTCAGCGTGGATTTGCATGAGGAAAACTGTACATTGGGGAACTGCTTCTTTGCATTTTTCAAAAGCCAGAAGACTGAAAAGGTGCAACTCTCTGGATTTCTTTTTTACTGTTCCAACCACTCAAACACCAGTTCCTAAGATTCCCACAAAAATCTGTAATGTAATATATATGTATATATATATGCTGTTGATATGTACATGAGTCTTAATTATTTTACGTAGTCTCCTTTATTATTTTTTTGATAAGCTGTACTTTTTTTTAACTCTCTGGAGCAGCTTGAACAGTTAATGTATTTGGCAGTTTGTAAATGACTTAAAAAGTGTATAAACTGCTCTGGTTTATTGTGGTGATGGCTGCAAAGAAGAACTTTATGCCCTATAGAGTTATAACTGAAAAGCTGAATGAAAGTGGATAAAAAAATACAGTTTTTTCCCCTGCTTTTTCTTCTCCGTACTTCTCAGACATTGTATTGGATTTATCGGGTTCTAGGTCAATCTGCCCCCTTTGTCAATTCGTACCCTCATTTTGTACCAAAGCACTGCCATTTTGTACCCATAAACAAACCATCTTATAACCATACAGTTAACTGTATTATATGAGTGTATTTCATTAATTGGGATGTAAAGATACATCTAGCTCAGGAGATGATATGAGATTATAGCAACATTTTTATGAACACTTTGGAGGCCACTTTTTAAATATATTTGCAAATAGAGTGAACATTTCACAAAACCAGTTAATGTTTGAATAGCTAATAAATTGTGGTTTATGCGCTCTTCTAATTGTAATTTGGTCCTTAAGCAAAAAAAGAGATTGGAAATGGTCCCTTTTTAGTGTTTTCTCAAATGAAATCTGAAACATTTTTTTTAGGTGTAGTGTAGTTCAGGTTAGTTTAGGTAAGTTAGTGGTGTCCATAGCCAGTACTTACATTCTTTCAGATCAAAGCTCTGCAGTAAACATGCAAACTTGAACCCCCTGTTATGGATCACTCTGTTCTTTTACATCACACAACTTGATCCATTTCAATTACGGACCCTGTGTGCTTAAAAAGATTGCCAACCCAAAGGATTTTAGTGGTGTGACTTCATCATGGAACATAGAACATACAGATCACAGAATGAAAGGATACTCTGAAAGAAGCTCTTATGTTTTAGATGTTTTTCCGGCTTAAATCACCTGAATGAAATGAATGAATTTTTAGCATGTTCCAGCAGAACTTGATGCTACGTTGACAAGTTAAATTACCATTTGACTTGGCTGTGTCAAAACATTTATAACACTGGCCTTGGAGGACTAGAGTTGGACACCTCTGTTCTAAGTACTTTAGATTTTGAACTAGATCTGGTCAAATGTAGACCAGGCTTATTAAAAATCTGTGAAACAACCCTTTAGATTTGAAACATTAGGAAGCTACACAGCAATGATTGAATCTAGCGTTGTTCATGTTGAATGATTAGCCAGTTGTAAAGCTCTCAGCCTGTAGGATTAATTTGTATCTTCAGTCCATGAACACAACAGAACAAATCAAGAACTAATTCATTTATTACTTCAAAAATAATCTGAAATGTAGACGATGTCAAATACAAACCACCCGCTTTGATATTCGCAAAGTCACATGCTAAATATTGAGTGTTAATATTACGAGATCTTGTGCCACATGATCTCAATACACCCCTGATAGTTAATTTTTCCAATTAATTTTGATGATAAATAAAACCACTTAAATCCAATTCTCCGAATTTACACCCTGTTTTGTGATTCAGAATCAAACCAGAATAACTGAGTGAACTCCTGCTGGTAGATGTTATTATTGGAGTCACATAAACACAATTCTTTCAGACTCTAAGCTAATTTTGAAACAGTACTTTACATTATAGGTGGGTATGATTGGACTAATTTTTGGTACAAAATGTATTTTACAGATAGCTCCTTTTTGCACTTTTCTTAAAGAAAGAGAGCAAACCTGCAAATCAAAGTACGAAATGGTGAAGGGATGAAATGACCAGCATCATTGTTTTTTGGTTTGTTTTGTTTTTTCATTTACCTAAAATCTGTTGCTCCTCTAAACACGCAGGGGGGACTTGTATACCCAACCCACCCTTTAAAGTTGTAAATATTTTAATACCACTTTGCAATATTATGCATCAAATTTGATTCCAATTCAGATCTAGTTATTTATTCCATATCTAAAAATTCTTTATCTAATTTAAAATGAGATTTTTTTATAAATGAAAAAAGTCTCAACACTTCCCAGGCCCGCAATACTGCAGGTTTTCTTGCTTTGTTCTTGTTATACTAACCAAAAGTTATTTGATACTAACAACTTTCTTTGACTAACCCCTAACAGCCATGTAGAGGTCTGGTTCTACTGAGTGAAACAAGAGAAAGTGGATGCAACACTACACTACACCCACCTCACTCCTCTGAAGCTAACTCTGCCCAGAGACTGAAATATTCACTAGCTAGAAGGTTCCTGTTCTCCATGTACCTGAGCAGGAGTAAAGGAATCTGCCATCACTTCGACCTTGGGGATTTTTTCACAGGCCACGCTTCACAGTGGGATCCCATTACAATGCAACTACCATGCGTAGCAACTACAATCACTCTATTCACCTAACTGAAATGATGGACATCATATTTTGTGCTAACTCTGCTGGCAGGTGCCCTGGATGCATTCTCCCCTTTCTCTTCATACATGTTCTTTGTTTTTCATTACTACATCACATTTTATGTCATTTACATTTTTTATGATGTTTGGTTTCTTGACTATCTTCCGTTAATAATGAAATCCCTCTATATTTTCTTCTAATTAGCAAAGAAGAAAATAAGCACACTGAAGAATTCAAGCAAAGAATTATGGCTTATATGCCAAAACATTTTTTTTTGTTATATGTTGAAAGTGAGCATTTTAAATACTATTTTGAAGTTTAAATCATTATGAAATCAGAATATAATATGAAGTCAGAATATGTTTTTATGTAATATCTTTCATACAGATTTGTTCTGTTTGGCCTGCAGGTACTTGCAAATATATTCATACCCATTATTATCATGTTCCAACTACAAATTTCAATACATTTTTTATGGAATTGTATGCGATATATCAACACAAAGTAATGCATAATTGTGAAAAGGGAAATGATACATTAGTTTTTTTTACACAAAAAATTGCCCTACATTTACATTCATCTATCTTACCACATAGTAGTGGTAAGAGTTTCCATAACCGTGGTGAAGAAATGCATTCCCACAGTATGATGCTGCCACTACCCATTGTTTCACAAGTGGGATGTTGATTTCATGGTGGTGTGCAATTTTATTTTTCTGACTGGCTTAAGATTTTATCTGTTGTCCAAAAAGTAAAAATGTGCAACCAGAGCATCTTCTTCCACGTGTTCGCTGTGTCCAACACTCTTCCATGTCCAGGTTTGTAGAGTGCTTGACTAGTAGTTCTCCAGAGCTTCCATGGATCTACTCTGATTAATGTTCTCCCTGCCCAGGCGGTTTTGCAGTTAAGTCTTACTCTTTCCACCTTTGGATGATGGACTGAACAGTGGTGCATGTTAGTGTAGATTCTCAGTCATCCATGGCATAGTAGTCTCGAGAGTTCAAAATTAAAGCAACTGGACTTCTCTTGTCATCTTGAAGACGTTTCACTTCGGTTCAGGAAGAGTGCTCCATGAGCTTTTCGATGCATGGGATATTTTTAGTAACCTAACCCTTTTTCCAACCCATCTGCTGACCTTGGTCTTTCTTAAGGTTTGATTACTAATGCTCTGTAACAAACCACTGAAACTTTTACAGAACAGCCATATTTATTGTGACATTAAATTACACATTGGTGACTTCTGGAGGCAGTCGGTTGCACACATTTTTTTAGGAGCCTGAACGTAAAATAGGCTGAAGCCAAAAGAATGCCACACTTTTCAGATTTTCTTTTTTAAAATTTATTTAAACTGTTTAATTTCCACTGTTATATTTTGCTCAACCACATAAAATAAAAAAGTTTTTTTGCCACTAAAAAATGCAGAAATGTTTTCAAAAGCACAAATATGTTTTATTTCTTTTTTTTAAAATAACATTTTATGTGGTGAAGTAGACTTATCGCAACTTTATATTTCTCTCATTTTTTATAGAGTTTGGAAAAAAGTTTGAGAACTTTTTCCATTAATTCATACTAGATACTATGGCTTTATTCAGAAATAACTTTTTTTTTTTGGCGTCATGCTTGATTGTTGAATGTCATTATTGCCCATCAACTCCCATCACCATACTGTCCCACCTTGCAAAGGTTAAATTGGTAATTTCCTTCAATCTTACACCCCACTGATATTTAGAAGACAAAACTATCATGTGTCCGTAAATCCTGTTACTTTTCAACACAATGTTTCTGTAGTATTTTTCTTTCACTACATTGCAGCTCTGTTATAGAAAAGCCCAGTGTTTAACTGTTTTAGGACTTGTGGTTCATTCTGGGAATACATAAAACTGTGCTCTGGGGGCTTTCTTTCTCTAACAGGCTTGTTAAACATTGTGCTTTTCTACATTGTGGCCTCTAAATGGCAGAGTCGTTCCAGGATAACAGTCTGTCTTTCCACTTACTTTCCTTGCCAGCCAAGCAAGTCAAGAACAGGAAGGTCAAAACTGGCTTTGTACTGGAGACCTCCCCTGCCAAAGGATGTCTGTCATTAAAAAAAATTACACCCTTCTGTCTTTGAATCATTTCACCACTCATGCAGAGGGCACTCTGTGGACTGACTTACACAACTGGCTTCTACAACTACTTCCAAAAGGGAAATAAACTTTGAAGTGAAACTCTTGTGTAAAGTATCCATTTTTTTCTCAGCCTACAAACATTCTGCAGTTTTTTCTCTGAATGCATTCATTCTTGTTGACATATTTGCTTTAGAGGTATAGTGCTTAGCATTGTCACCTCACAATGAGAAGGTCTTTGCACATTTTCATGGATCTCCTGCTTCCCCAAACATTGTAAAAACATACATTTTACATAAATAAATCTTGCATTTATATAGTGCTTTTCGAGACCCTCAAAGCGCTTTACAACAACAGCAACTCCATTATTCATTTACGCTCACATTCATACACTGGTTGGAAGCAAGCTATGATTATAGCCACAGCTGCCCTGGGGCAGGCTGACAGAAGCGATGCTGCCATATTGCGCCATCGGGCCCTCTGGCCAACACCAGTAGGTGAAGTGTCTTGCCCAAGGACACAACGACATGTAGCAGGTGGAAGCTGGAATCGAACCCACAATTTCTGGGTTGCAGGCTGACAACTCTACCACTGAACTACAGCCACCCTAATTTGGGCCATTGCACATTAACGCCAGTGGGAATCTTTGTCTGCTTCAGTGTGAGTAAGGGTTCAGACTGAAATTAAATCATGTACATCCTGGGAGGTAATTTAACTTAGTTTGAGGAGCAGCTGGTCAGTAGCCAAACCATCCTTGGCGGATGCAGCTGCCCAGTCCACTGTGTTCCACTGCTGGACACAATCACTGGTGTGCATTAAAGGGTAAGCATCCACAAACAGAATTGACTAATTGAAAAATGCAAAATGCGACCTCTGTAAAGCAGCAAAACATGAGTCATTAATTTTTTTGTAAGTTGTGCACAACACATGAAAATTGTATTCATTGCATTTCTGGTCTGGATAAGTACGATCAAATGGAGGGAAATATGGAGAAAAGTGTCAATGTTTTCAAGCCTTTTACCAACTTAATGTAGGTTATTATATTGAATAAAGATAGGAATTCCTGCAGAATGACCACTATTATATATACTTTGGTTTTATTTTAAACACTTGAGTTTAAAGGTATTGCCATTAACCATTCGTTGAGGTTTTGATAACATCTTTTGTCCTTTTCATAAACTTAATTTCACCCAAAAGAGGATTGATTTAATTGAGCATGCATCATAAAATGCATAAAGATAAAAAAAAATATGGAAGCAAAGAAATTATGGCGCCAACATGAAATCCTTCAAACATCTGCTGGCTAAACATGTATTGAAATATCTATATTTTTCTAGGAATATTGTGTCATTTAAGGTAAGCATCCAATAAAACTCACCAGCTGCTTAATAGGTATACCTTGTTAGTACCATGTTGTAAGAATTGAAGACGTTCTGAAGGCAAAAGGGAACTACCCTTTTGCCTTCAGAACGTCTTCAATTCTTATTTGTATATGTTCAACAAGGAGATGAAAAAAGTTCTTCTGAGATTTTCAGCCCTATTGACATGGTAGTGTGAAAACGTTGTTTCAGATGTGTCTGCTACGAGACGGTTGTGCCAGAAAATCTCAAATGAGCAGCAGTTACTGAAATACTTAGACCAACCAACCAACAATCATGCCATGTTGAAAGTCACAAAAATTCCAGTTTTTCTCCATTCAGACCTTCAGTTTGAACTTGCCTAAATGCACAGAAGTCCTGGCACCCGACTGGGTGATTTACAGTTGGTGTTAAGCAACTGAACTGATGTACCTAAAAGAGGGGTCATGAATGGACATGTTACTTGCAGTGGGGCAGAAGTTTTTGGCAGCAACCAATTGTGCAACTTATCCAACTTAAAAAGATGAGAGGGGCCTGTAGTTTTCATCATAGGTACACTTCAATTGTAAGAGACAGAATGACTTTCAAATCCTTCCACAGATTATCCATTGGATTGAGGTCTGGAGAATGGCTAGGCCACTCCAGAACCTTGAAAGTCTTTTTACGTAGCCACTCCTTCATTGCCTGGACAGCGTGTTTGGGATCATTGTCATGCTGGAAGATCCAGCCGTGTTTCATCTTCAATGGTCTCACTGATGGAGGAGGTCTTTGCCCAAAATCACACAATACATGGCCCCATTCATTCTTTCTTTAATACGGATGAGTCGTCCTATCCCCTCTGCAGAAAAGCAGCCTCAAAGCATAATGTTCCCACCCCCATGCTTCACAGTGGGTATTGTGTTCTTGGGCTGCAACTCAGCATTTTTCCCCCTCCAAAGACGACGAGTGGTGTTTGTAACAAAGAATTCTATTTTGGTCTCATCTGACCACAGGACATTCTGCCAATCATCCTCTAGATCATCTAAATGGTATCTGGCAAACTTGTACATGTACTGGCTTAACCTCAAGTGCTGCAGGATTTTGATCGATGATCATGTAGTGCATTACTACTGTAATAGTAACCTTTGTTACTGTGGACCCAGCTCTCTTCCAGTCATTGACCAGTTCCCCCGATGTAGTTCTTGTCTGTTTACTCACCATTCTAAAGATCATGTGTACCCCACGAGGTGAGATCTTGCATGGAGCCCCAGGTCGAGGGAGAATGTCAATGATCCATTTTCTTCTTTTTTTTTTTACGTGTCCTGTTTGGCAGTGTGGAGCTCAGAATTGGTGTCTGAGTACCAAGTAGAAGCCCAACAGATTTACTTTCACAAGCGGAGCAGTACAGCTTTTTCTATAGTACTCCACTTGATTTATGTGTGAAAAATCTTTATTATGAATTGTTGGGGTTTTTATTTCCTGATGTTATGGACACGGAGACGGAAAATTAAGGAGAAGAAAGAAGGAAGATGAAGAAGAGAGGTAGGAAACAAAATGTCATGAGAGAGGGTGAGTTGAAAATACAAGAGAGGAAGGGGAACAAAGAAAACACAGGAAAACATTGAAGTCTGCCTCCATACCCACAGGACGGCAGAGAGAGGGGGAAAAACAAAACACGAAAAAGGAACATCGACAAAACCAACCAAACATTGTGAACTAAGAATTACACAACCACATCACACAAAAATAGATATAAAAATACAACAACAATGTCACAGAAAAACTCATGGTACCGATTAATCAAGCTCTAGTAATGATAACCTCAGCCCAAGAATATATCCTTAAACACCAGAGACCCCACATCTATGTGTGTGTGTTAGCATGCTGGTGCATATAAGGTTTCTCCATAAGAGTGTTCGATAGTTGGTGTGAGAAGACATCAATCCGTCCCCCAGGAATCGATGCAGACATGAAGGAGATCGGAGCAAAGACGTCCAAAGGACCGCCAGAGCCCCAGGCGGACCCGGGCGGGGCCGACCGCATCCCCCAAGAGAGGAGAAAAGGAGAACCCCAGGGGAACATCCAGCGGCCACTATGCAGGGGCCCGGAGGGCAGCAGTGACAAGCCCACGGGCTCCGCCAGCAACCGGCCGCGCCGGGGCGGGCCGGTCAACGGACCGGGGGAGCCGGGGCCCGGGGGCACCCCACCGCCCAGCAGGGACCCGACAAGGGACCAGCCGACAAGGGACCGGCCGACAAGGGACCGGCCGCCACGCGACGCCCCCACCCTAGGCCAATCCCCACCGCCAACATCCCAGCGCCCCACCAATAGCCGCAGGGGACGGACAGCATCCCCAGGCCGGGCTCAGTCAGCATTTGGACGCCAAGTTGTACCAGCTCCCGGGTCCTGATCCCGCGCAATGCAGGGCGCCGAGACCAGGCATCCAACGAGGGCCAGGGCCGGTCCAACCCGCCAATGAACCGGCCACGCACGGTGCGCACAGAACAGGTGATCAAACAAGCAGAGACGCCGGATCCGCATCCCGCCGAGCCACCGAGCAGGCACCACCCAATAATCCCAAACCTGGCACCTCTAAAAGAGGTGCCCCAACCAACCAAAGGAAGATATCGGCCCAGCCCATCGCCGACCGACACACCGCCCCCCCCGGCCCGGGCCAGGCACGCACCAGGTCCGAACCGGATTGACCACCGGCAGGCAGGGACCCCCGTTACCGGCGGGGAATGACGAAGGGGAAATAGGCCCCCCATTAAGTATAAGGCCTGAGGTGTGCCAGACGAGGGGGCAGACCAAGATCCAACCTGACAGGTAGACAAAGACATACAGACACAGTCATACGTTCCCTCCCTCTTAAACACATACATTCTCACTGACTCACCAAGACACCCCAAAAAATGACGCTGTACCCTCACTCACACACCCCATGCATACTTTATGCTCCCAGGTCCAGGTACTGATGCCCCAGGAGAGCCACCAGCCCCCGGACCCGGGAGGTGGACCCCCTACCTTCTAGGATGGAGACAAGCAGACCGCCAAGGGCCCCACAGTGGCAAAGCAGCTCGACAGCCCAGGACTCCGACCAGACCGCCTGTCCTCCTCCGGACCCCAACCCCTGATGGCCCGTAGCGAACAGGGGTGGGAAAAGACCCCTAGCCTCCATCCTCCCGCTCGAGTATGGTGTTGATGCGTGTTGTTATAATGTGCATTTAAAACAGAGGGGTGGGATGTGGGGGAGGCAGCCAAACATCCCCCAACCCCCACCCCGCAATGATCCATTTTCTAATAATTGATCCAACAGTTGATCTCACCAAGCTGCTTACCTATTGTAGATTCATCCCAGTCTTGTGCAGGTGTACAATCTTGTCCCTGGTGTCCTTTGACAATTCTCTTGTCTTGGTTATGGTGGAGGTTGGAAGTTGGATACTGACTGTTTGAAGGTTTAGACAGGTGTTTTTTTTTACAGATAACGAGTTCAAACAGGTGCCATTAACACAGATAAGTGGAGGAAAGAAGCGCTTCTTATAGAGGAAGTAACAGGTCTGTGAGGGCCAGAATGCTTGCTGGTTTTATAGGTGCTAAATACTTATTTTTTTCACCATTAAACAAATTAAGTGTTCAAATATCATACAATGTGATTTCCTGGTTTTGTTTTACATTCTGTCTCTAACAGTTGAAGTGTAACTATGATGAAAATTACAGGCCTCTCATTTTTTATGTGGGACAACTTGGAAAACTGGTGGCTGCCAAATGCTTTTTTTCCCCACTCTATATGCATCAGTAGAGTTCTAGAGCATTTCATGAGTCTTAAAATTACATCCAAATATCTAAAATGTGTCCAAAATATCAATTGATAAATCCGAAAATTTTAAAACGTCTTGAAATGTATGAGATCTACAGTTTAAAACCAACAGGTTACATTAGGCTGACTAACTAAAGTTATCAAAAGATTTTAAAATATATCCGATAGTATTTTTTCCTTTCCAACTTTGTCTTATAGATCATAGGAATGTTTAGATTTTTTATATTCTTATCAACAGCATCCCATAGTCTTTTTGTTTACAACTTTGTTGCTGGTACAGAATGTTCCCCTATCCCTATTGATGCTAAACAAGCTTGCAGCATGATTTTTCCACTTTTGTGCTGAACAGTTTGAGATATGCATATGTGAATTTTTGCACACTCCCACCCTTCACTTTTCTCAGATATACATTTGTTAAAGTTTTTGTTAACTTCTGGGCCTTTTCTGTCTCCAATTTATAGCCATTATAAATCGGCAATGTTACTAAATGTTGTTATAAACAACTGAATTTTTTATCAGAAAACACTTCCTTAGTGACTTTTACTGATATGTCTGTATAAATAATTTATACTTAAAAGCTTTAGGTTTAAAATTTCATCCTATTTTAGCAGATAATTATTATCTTAGTAATTGTCTTAGGGCCCAGCATAAAAATCGTTTTTAAAATAGCAATTTCCAAAGAGAGCTCTAATCTGTAAAGTATTTCAAACCTGGTGTTTATTATCCTAATGTTTTATCACTCCTTCAGTGATCCAAGCGCACTTGCTGCTTGTCAGACCTCTGGTATTCCTGCTTTCCATTTGAATTAAATTCCATCAGCTTGTCTGTGGAAGGTTGGCCTACATATCTCCTTCTTTAAAGGTCTCAGCCGCCGTGAGGCTTCTTGTGCCAAATCCATGAAGACCAGTGGGCGTGAATTTGCCAAACTCTGTCCTATTTGCCATCAATCCATTGTGCCTGAATGAGCATGCACTTAAGCCAGTGGAACATGAGAGCTTTTGTTTATGGGACATCGATTTTAAAAGCTGGCCCACCTTGCATCCATTCTTAATATGAAGATGGGGATAATATCCTGCTTTGCTACAGCAAGGCAATCGCGGATTTAAAAGCCTCATTAGGCTAGAGCAATATTTACACTGAGCAAAAATATAAATGCAACACTTTTGTTTTTGCTCCTGTTTTTCATGAGCTAAACTCAAAGATCAGAAACATTTTCTATATACACAAAATACCCATTACTCTCAAACATTGTTCACAAACCTGTCAAAATCTGTGTAAGTGAGCACTTTTCCTTTGCAGAGATAATCCATCCCACCTTACAGGTGTGGCATATCAATGTGCTGATTAGACAGCATGAATATTGCACAGGTGTGCCTTAGGCTGGCCACAATAAAAGGCCACTCTGAAATGTGCAGTTTTGCTTTGCTGGGGGATTGGTCAGAAAATCAGTCAGTATCTGGTGTGACCGCCATTTGCCTCACGCAGTGCAAGACATCTCCGTCGCAAAAAGTTGATCAGGTTGTTGATTGCGGCCTGTGGAATGTTGCTCCACTCCTCTTTGATGGCTGTGCCAAGGTGCTGAATATTGGCAGGAACTGGAACATGCTGCCGTGTACGGCGATCCAGAGCATCCCAAACATGCTCAGTGGGTGAAATGTCCGGTGAGTATGCTGGCCATGCAAAAACTGGGATGTTTTTAGCTTCCAGGAATTGTGAACAGATCCTTGCAACATGGGGCTGTACATTATCATGCTGCAACATGAGGTTAAGGTTGTGGAGACATGGCACAACAATGTGCCTCAGGATCTTGTCATGATATCTCCCTGCATTCAAAATGCCATCAATAAAATGCACCTGTGTTTGTTGTCCATAACATTCGACTGCCCATACCATAACTTCACCACCACCATGGGCCACTTGATCCACAACGCTGACATCAGCAAACTACTCACCCACATGACGCCACACATGCTGTCTGCAATTTGCCTTAAACAGTGAAAATTGGGATTCATCCATGAAAAGAACACCTATTTGAGAGTAAATATTATATAATTATAATATAATTATTTGAGGTCTTTTGTGTATATAGAAAATTTTTAAGATCTTTGAGTTTAGCTCATAAAAAATGGGAGCAAAAACAAAAGTGTTGCATTTATATTTTTTGTTCAGTGTAGTTAAGGGGCTTTTTGACGCAGTGAGCAAAATTTGGTGTAGCGAGGTTGTGTTTTTTTTTTTAAGTGCACAGCTGGGAAAGTTTCTTTCTGTTTAGGAAAAGGGATTTCCTTTAACAGTGTCCTACAAAAATGAAATAAACAACTGTCTATGTTATGACATCTCAAAAAACTGAAAACTCACTGTCGTCTGGTTTATCCTGACTTCTAGTCAACAGCTCTGCCCTAACAGCAGAAAAACAAACTGCGCTTAAGGATACATACACTCTGTGCGACCTTCGAGCCCTGCCATTGTCCTTTCACATCATATTTAATTCTTTCAGAGGCAGCTGAGTTGGATAGTGTCAACATGTAAGTGTGTGAGCACTATCAGTTGACTCTCTAAAGGCTAGGAGCATACTGGTGGAAAGGACACTGCTCTCAAGAACAGGATCTTGGCTTTTCATCTCAGATGTGAGATCTTGTTAGATGGGACCTGAGGATGTGTTCTTTTACAGTTTATTCCCAGCTTGATATTTGTTATTCACCCCAGCTTTCATTATGGCTGTCAAACCAACATAAATGATTTTGACAGCACCATGGTGACCTGTTGAAGTTCTTTTTTACACACACTGTACACAGAAATACACATCAGGGTACCTAAATAAGCCCAGGCACACAATACAGACTCACACCTGTTATTATAAACATCCACAAATTGTAAAAGAGTCTAAAGTTTAAAGCTTGCGCAAAAAAAGTTGATTATAATTTGCACCCAAGCACATTTTGTTTTGTTTATTTTCAGGTCAAGTCAGTGTTGTGGGTGGTGGTGTTGCTAGTATTTTATAGTGAGTATAGATTATCTAAAACACAGTTATACATCTATAGATTTATGAAACCTTTATTATATTTGTGAAATCATCAAATTGAGCATTTTCAATTATTTTGTTTAGCTTAAGAGATGGAGGATACTCCCCAGGGTAATATACATCTAAAAACCACCATTGTGTTTAATAATATAGTTTTTTTACCTCCGTTTTTTTAATTTATTGTAAAACAGTTGTTGCAAAATGTATTTCCTGCTTACTGGGTAATAGGTCTGACTCCTGGCTTCGGCAGTGTCTGATCTGTTCTGCTTGTCACCCATGTTGCTGATTCAATCTTGTCACAGTTTTGCTGGCATCAGTAATCAGCACTACGGAGTCACTGCAGGAGGGTCAGACATACATTGGGAAATTCATCAACTTCATCATATCATTATGTTCAAAATTGCTGGTGATGAAAGGACAGCAATGAGTTAAAACATTTTTTTATTTACAATTTCTTCACATTTTACAATAAAAAACAACAATTAATCTTATATCAAAGTCAATAGTTATTTTACACTCTCACTCTAAGGTGGCCATAATGCAAAGAAAGCATTGAAAATGCTCTTTGGTGTTTTGACAAAAAGAAAAAGGTTTAATAAACCTAAAATTGCGTTTTAAAGAATATCAGTTCCCTGTAGAAATAATCATTTCTGAAAGTCCCTCGGAAAAAGCCCTTTAATTTAAGCTGTAGCCTGCTAGTCAGGTACCAACTTTATCAACAGCTGGTAACTGTGGTGCACAGCAATATTTTCTCACAGGACTTACGCTGCACCATTCTGAAAGACTGGACATATTGGTCAACATAAAATAAAACTTGCTGAATGACTATTCCCCTCCCCTGGTGAGCCCTTTGGCCATGCAGCCCTGGGCACCCACACCAACAACAAAAAGCCACCATGCTTTCTCTACCTTAGCTGTAGTCATTTCAATAGAACAACAAGTCTCATGAATCGAGTCTAACGTACTGTCGTAAAGTTTAAAGTCCCGTGTACCTCTCCTACAGCGCCACCTCTTTACCTCATTTCAACTTCTGCCTGCTCCTCTAGTCTTGCTTCCCTCACACAAGCGCATCCACACATCACTTCAGCACTATTTCTCCCGTTCTCCTCCTCGGACAGGAGCTTTAAGCGATGGCAGAGCGCAGGGGAAACCAGGTGAAAGTGGAAGAGGAGCTGCCGGTTTATCTCGCCCGTCCGGGAACGGCCGATCAGGTCCCCCGGCAAAAACGCGGCGGCTTGTTTTGCAGCGTGGAGGACGCGTTTGACAGTAAAACTATTGATTTCGATGCACTCAGCGTCGGACAGAGGGGTTCCCGGACCCCGAGGACCCTTAAGCGAGAGGCCGGTCAGAGGGAGAAGGGGAGCCCGGCGAGCGGCAGCGAGAGTCCGGAAGGTGTTGAAAGCCCCGCGGGGAACGAGGCTCAGCAAGGGCAGATCTGCAGCAGCGGAGAGAAGGAAGCGCTTCAGAACCTGGAGGATGAAAAGGTAAGAAGACTGAAACTTTGGACAGAGCATATGATAGGAGAAACCTATGCAAAATTTCGTTTTTTAATCAAATGTATTAAAATGACACAAAAGTAGCCTATTTATTTGAAGTGTTAAGACAAATTCTAAATATCTAAAAATCCAAGCTTGTATCATCTGCCTTTGGAGAGTTCACAATTTAATCATCTGAAGGGGGTTGGATGTTTGCCATGAAGATACATTAAACATTTATGTGTTAACAGCCTTTTCTATACTGTCAAATCACCGGGTTACATGACACCACATACCACTAACCGAGTAACCCATTAGGGGAGACCGGTCTGGTTGTCTTACTTTTTACTCTATATTGCTCACCATCCAAACATATTTCAAGACACAATTGTAGTTTAAATTAAAGCCCAGGATCTTGGCTTTAATTGAACCCACCTTTCTTTTTTTTGTTATTCTTTGGTATAAAAGGTTATAGTCTGTCAAAGACACTGACCCACTGTGACAACCTGCCCCATGTTGTGGTTGGTTATCACAATGTATGTGGCTGGTTGTCCTCATTCATTTCAATGGGGTTTTTAAATTTAAAATGTAAGAATTTATGAAATTGTCTCTTTAAAAAAAAAAATTAAAACAACAACATTTTGTTTAGGAATAAGTAACAGTCAATGTTCCTTGTGTTCAGTCCCCACAATTTAGCAAAGTAATGTATTACTCTGGTGACTGGTAAAGTAAATAATTGTATGGTGCTGAAAAATATTGCCTTGAACAAAGCAATACGTTTTATTTAGTATAAACACAGTAACAAATTAACCCAACTTTGTTATTCATGCACGACATGCAAGCAAATGTATTGGGGATTTAAAATGTTGAATTTCTAAATGATTATTTCAACTATTTAGTCTTATGGCACGTTCACACCGGTCAGTGCGTCCACACGTCAAATCGCTCAAACAGACGAAAGTTGACGCTTTAAAATTCAAACCCATCTTCTTGGACACTTTGTAGTCCGCGTTGGCGTGTCAGCTCGTCACGTCCGGTAGTTCCCCTAACTGGGTTTGGCTGGCGTTAGCTAACATAACAAGAAAGTTAAAAGAAAATATTTAACTGCTTACCTGGCACTCCAATATCCTCCGATATCTTCCTCCAAATAAATACGATCTCTTCCTGTCTCTATAAAAAGACGAAGACGGGTCATATAATTCCTGAAAATTACAGACAGCTCTGATTATTTTATCCTCCATTTTGAATGAATGATTGCCGATCCACGTCAGTACAAAGAGTCCCTATGATTGGTTGACGCTCCATGTTTTCTGCCCCAAAGTTCAGTTTTCCCAACTTCACGCAGCAGCTGCTCCGACAGTCCGTCAACGCGTCCGAGCCGCAGCTGCATGGACGCTGATGCCACTTGTGCCGACGCGTGTGACTTGCTGCGGCAGCTTGACGCCCACTTGATGTGTAGGTACCATAGACTTGCAAGTAATCTAGCTGCCCTGCTGCCTGGACACGCTGACCGGTATGAACCCACCATTATGTCGAAGTACAAAAAGCCTAGAGTCAACCCCTGGAGTCAGGGCTAAATGAGCCGGATCCTGCTGGAACAGGATCTGGGAACTGTCTTATTTTGAAAGGGCGCGTTCGGGTTCTGTTTGATAGGATCAGTGTTAACTCTCGGTAGGATCAGTGTTAACTCTCGGTGCCAATGTTTGACAATTACAGTGAAATTAAAATGTCAAGAAGACAGTCTAACTTACTTTAGATTTTTACAAAAAATACTCCTGATTATTCAACTAAACAACCGAAAATTGAAGGACATGATGGCATTGAAGTAACTAATGGAGAAAGTGCGAGTGGTGTGGATGAGTGCCAAGCTAACCACCAGGCTGTCATACCAGGGGAGAAGCTTGCCTGGAGTTTCGCATATGGAAGAGGACAATAACATAGAAGAGCGGATTTAATTCTGCGTAGAAGAGGCAGACTAAGCAATAATGGAATATGGATAGCTGCTCAAGGCTAAGCAGACCTACTGTCCATAGCTTTTAATGGAAAAATCAGGTTTGGGTTGCTCTACTGCAAGGTAGTTGGGAGTTTAGGATGAAATAAGACTGGTGGAATGAAACTGGCCAAAGAATAGGTGTTGTGTTTAATAACGTCATCTGCCTCTGACATAACAAAGCAGCAACTTTGTTAAAAAAGTATTTGAACATGCTCGGACCGGGAGTCACTTAGCAGCCAAAAAACACTTGAAAAAGCTAAAGAAGATGTGTAACTGCTTGATGGTTTTCTCCTACTGCGCACGAGTTTACCGGGGCACAAACCTCGGTCTGGGCCTCTGGTTGTGTGCTGTGTGTGTATCAGTGTTGGCCTCAGTAAACTCTGGTCTCACATCACTATTTGCATTCCCCTAATGTTTCATTTACAACTCAAGCACTTCAGCCACCCTATTTGACCTCTTGACAAAACATTTTAGCCAGCCAACACATGGATTTAGCTAGCTTAATACACTATGTAGCTTACACTGGCTGCCTGTCTGTCAGAGGATAGACTTCAAAGTTCTGCTGCTGGTCTATAAAGCTCTGAATGGTTTAGGACCAACATACATCAGTGATCTCCTGACCCAGTATGAACCTACCCGACCCCTCAGTTCATCTGGATCTGGTCTTTTATCAGTTCCCAGAGTCAGAACCAGACATGGAGAAGCTGCTTTCAGCTTTTATGCTCTACATGTCTGGAACAAACTCCCTGAAAGCCTCAGATCAGCTGAAACACTCAGTTTATTTAAATCCAGGTTAAAGACCCGCCTTTTCTCAGCTGCTTTTGATTAGGTTTTTATTCTAAGTTTTAAATCTGCACGGATTCTTTTAAGATATATTTTTATTTTTTATTTTATTTTTTATTTTGGTTCATTTTAATTCATGGTTTTTATTCCTGTACTTTTACTTTTTCTGCACCCTGCTGTAATGCTTTTGATGTTTTGTGTAAAGCACTTTGAATTGTCTTGTAACATGAATTGTGCTATACAAATAAACTTGCCTTGCGTTGCCTTGCCTTGCCTTAATAAATGTTAGCTCAAATCAAAGCTCACATCTTTGACTTTTTGATTATTATTGTGTTTTTAAAAGCTAATGACATATAAACCTTTATTACAAAAATAACACCAACATGAAAAATGACTCTGACCCATAAAAAATATTAAATGTATCCTCAAAAAAATTTTGTGTGTTCAATTCAAAAGGTGAATAGTGCAAAAATAACTAGATTAATAAGCCAAATCTTTGATAGCAAGATTAAACCACAATGCTGCCCACATTGCTTATTGAACTACCAACCTATGGAACAACCAGCCCCGGTTTCTCCTACTCTTTATATGAAGCTACTGCTTTTGTAAATCTAGAAATGCACCAATCAATGAAATCAGAGATAGAAATCCGACAAGTTTCCCTTAATCAGCTCTGATTGGTACAGAGCAAATATTTGCAAATTCAGAAAAAAAGTTTGCCTTGCCAGCTAAGTTTTACAGCCATGAAGACACACTCTTAAAATGGAAAACACACAGTGGTTAAATTAGAATGCAAAATGTCAAGCCAAGGGACTTCTCTTTCTTTGGGCTGTTTCCTAAATGAAGAATATTTAATAACAGATATGCATTTATAAAACAAATGGAAACAGTTTAACACAATTAGAGCTTTTATTTTGTTGAATGCCTGTTTCAGTTATGTATAACACACATTTTTAATAAATTTAAATGCTAAATTTGAACTGATATAGAGCTGCTGATTGAACAATAGGTTTATCTTGAAACATGTTGATTGAATTACTTGAGAGTAAAATCTGAGACTGTTTCAAGTGCATTTTCAATTATTGTTTTTTGTTCTAGATGAATTTTGTAATAGTTATATTCTGTATGTCACTCTGTATGTATGTATGTATGTATGTATGTATGTATGTATGTATGTATGTATGTATGTATGTATGTATGTATGTATGTATGTATGTATGTATGTATGTATGTATGTATGTATGTAATTGATAAGAAAATTCTTGCCATTTTTTAATTGTTATACTCATAAACTTAGCAAAACTATGGTGAAGATGTTTAACTTATGGCAGAAGAACAATACAATATTGCCTATATGAGCCACAATAAAATGGTATGACTGGGATCCCAAGACAGAACACAAGCAAAAAACCCAAATATTCAGAATTAAGGTCAAGGTGAAAAGCTTCAGCACCATGGATAGAGACACAAAAAGGGTAGGTTAAGGACTGTTTTGCATAATAAAGAGTTACTACTTATACAGAAAAATAAACAAAAGGGAAATTCTTAAGCAATTATTACAAATGCATTTTCTGTAAGCCTGTAGTTTCACTTTTTAATGCTCACAATACGGCTAAGTGATTGTGCAGGCCACCAGGGTCTAGTATAATGTCATGTATGGTTTTGGAATGCCTACTTCATGAATGTCTTTTTACTGTATATTTTAAGTATCTGATTTTTTTAATTTTATTTTCAGCCCATGTATCCTTTCAAAAGATGTCTCTGTGTATTTATTATTCATTTAGTTTATAATATTTTGACTTTTGTTATATAGTCACAGCTGAAGCAATGAAAAAAAATCTAACTTAAGGAATGAACCATTAATTAAAAAAGCACAGTTGTTACAGTTTAGCAGAGAATGTCTTTTAAGTTGACTCTTTTTTTCATAAAAAAAGATTCCAATCCAAAAGGTATTCTAAAAATAATAATTTTTTGTAGTGACAGGGTAACTCACAGAGAGCGAATATGCAAAAAAGATCTTACCATATGATGCAATGAGCCTTTAAAACGAGGAGAAGCCACAAAAGTTGAGGATAAAGGCTTACAGTTACTCTATATATTTACAGTTTACATTATTTAATTACTCGCTTCCCATATCAGGATGAGATCACTGTTGCACAAGGTTGCACCAACTGATGACTCATATCTCTCTCTCTCTCTCTCTCTCTCTCTCTCTCTCTCTCTCTCTCTCTCTCTCTCTCTCTCTCTGTGTGATTGGCTCAAACAAACACATACACACATTCTCAGAAAGAACCGAGAGTTTAGCTTTGAGAAGCTAGAGACTAGTAATTACAGTGACAACTATCACATTAGTCTTTTTTGTCAAAACACATGTCTAATGCATGACAATTTTGCTCAAAATAGTAACATGTCTACCATTACACACGTAAACCTAAGTGACATCTCATTCTTAAGCCGCGGGGTTTATTATAATTTGAGCCCAACTCTTGCAGTAAAAGCAGCTTCAACTCTTCTGCAAAGGGTTTCCTAAAATTTTAGAAAAGTCTTTACGGGACCGTTTGACTCTTCTTCTAGAAGCACATGGGTGAGGTCAGACAATGATGTGGGACATCCGCAAACTCAAAGTTCCCTCAAAGTTGGGATCATTAACCAGTCCAAAACGTCTCCTTTCACTGGAAATAAAGCTGTAGACAAAACTTAAACAGTCTTGACAAATTTTATAGAATTTCAGTTCACAACAACAGACTGGTTTAAGCAGATTTTAGTTTCACAATTGAAAGACCGGGAATCCCACAATAAAAAAATCTGCCAGCTGTTGAATCACAGACTATATGGCCAATTAAACCAATTGATACCAACTAAACAATTTAAATTCTAATAAAAGACCCCTATGATGAATACGGCAAATGGATTCAGTGTTCCCTCGCCCGGACGCGGGTCACCAGGGCCCCCTTCTGGAGCCAGGCCTGGAGGCGGGGCACTTTGGTGAGCGCCTGGTGGCCGGGCCTTTACCCATGGGGCCCAGTCAGGCTTAGCCCGAACAGAAAACATGGGTCCCCCTTCCCACGAGCTCACCGCCTGTAGGAGGGGCCATAGGGGTCGGGTGCCATGCAGGATGGGCGGCGGCCGAAGGCGGGGACCTCGGCGGACCGATCCTCGGCTGCAGAAGCTGGCTCTCGTGACATGGAACGTTACCTCTCTGGTGGGGAAGGAGCCGGAGCTGGTGTGCGAGGTTGAGAGGTTTCGACTGGACATCGTCCGACTCGCCTCGACGCACGGCTCTGGCTCTGGAACCCGTCTCCTCGAGAGGGGTTGGACTCTCTTCCACTCTGGAGTTGCCCCCGCTGAGAGGCGCCGAGCTGGGGTGGGCATACTTGTTGCCCCTCATCTGTTGCCCCTCATCTCGGGGCCTGTACCTTGGGGTTTACCCCGGTAAACGAGAGGGTACCCTCCCTCTGCCTACGGGTGGGGGGACGGGTCCTGACTGTTGTTTGTGCTTGTGCGCCAAACGGCAGATCAGATTACCCACCCTTTTTGGAGTCTTTGGAGGGGGTGCTGGAGAGTGCTCCTCCCGGGGACTCCCTTGTTCTGCTGGGGGACGTCAACGCTCACGAGAGCAATGACAGTGAGACCTGGGGTGTGGTTGGGTGGAATGGCCCCCCCGATCTGAACCCGAGTGGTGTTTTGTTATTGGACTTCTGTGCTCGTCATGGATTGTCCATAACAAACCCCATGTTCAAGCATAAGGGTGTCCATATGTGCACTTGGAACCAGGACACCCTAGGCCGCAGCTCGATGATCGACTTGGTTGTCGTCTCATCCGATCTGCGGCCGCATGTTTTGGACACATGAGAGGGGCTGAGCTGTCCACTGACCACTACCTGGTGGTGAGTCGGCTCCGATGGTGGGGGGCGGGACGCCGGACAGACCTGGAAGGCCCAAACGTGTTGTGAGGGTCTGCTGGGAACGTCTGGCAGAGTCTCCTGTCAGAAGGAGCTTCAACTTACACCTCCGGCAGAACTTCGAACACGGGGGAGGCGGGGGACATTGAGTCTGAAGCAGCTGATAGGTACCGGCAGGCCAAGTGGAGTGCGGCTTGGATGGTCGCGGAGGCAAAAACTCGGGCGTGGGAGGAGTTTGGAGAGGCCATGGAGAACAACTTCCGTATGGCTTCGAACCGATTCTGATCCACCAGGGGGGGGAAGCGGTCTGCCACCAACACTGTTTACAGTGGGGATGGTGTGCTGCTGACCTTGACGTGGGACATTTTGGGTCGGTGGATGGACACCGAGGTCGTTAAAAAGCTCCTCGGTGGCAAGGCTCCGGGGGTGGATGAGATTCGGCCGGAGTTCCTCAAGGCCCTGGATGTTGTGGGGCTGTGTTGGTTAACACGGCTCTGCAATATTGCGTGGACATCGGGGGGAGTTCCCTTGGATTGGCAGACCGGGGTGGTGGTCCCCCTGTTTAAAAAGGGGAACCACAGAGTTTGTTCCAACTACAGGGGGATCACACTTCTGAGCCTCCCTGGTAAGGTCTATTCAGGGGTTCTGGAAAGGAGGGTCCGACGGATCGTCGAACCTCGGATCCAGGAGGAACAATGCGGTTTTCGTCCTAGCCGTGGAACACTGGACCAGCTCTACACCCTCAGCAGGGTCCTGGAGGGTGCGTGGGAGTTCGCCCAACCGGTCTACATGTGTTTTGTGGACTTGGAGAAGGCGTTCGACCGTGTTCCTCGGGTGGCCCTGTGGGGGGTGCTCCGGGAGTATGGGGTACCGGGCCCCTTGACACGGGCTGTTAGGTCCCTGTACGACCGTTGCCAGAGTTTGGTTTGAATTGCACCGGAAAAGGGTGGGGGTGCCTTCTCTGGGTCGGGGATGAGGTCCTTCCCCAAGTGGAGGAGTTTAAGTATCTGGGGGTCTTGTTCACGAATGAGGGAAAAATGGAGCGGGAGATCGATAGACGGATTGGTAGGGCATCTGTAGTTATGCGGGCGCTGTGCCGGTCTGTCGTGGTGAAGAGAGAGCTGAGCCGAAAGGCGAAACTATCGATTTACCGGCCGATCTACGTTCCTACCCTCATCTATGGTCACAAACTCTGGGTGGTGACCGAAAGAACGAGATCACGGATACAAGCGGCTGAAATGAGTTTCCTCTGTAGAGTATCTGGGCTCTCCCTTAGAGATAGAGTGAGAAGCTTAGTCATCCGGTGGGGGCTCAGAGTAGAGCTGCTGCTCCTCCACATCGAGAGGACTCAGTTGAGGTGGCTCGGGCATCTGGTCAGGATGCCTCCTGGACGCCTCCCTGGTGAGGTGTTTCGGGCACGTCTCACCGGGAGGAGGCCCAGGGGAAGACCCAGGACACGCTGGAGGGACTATGTTTCTTGGCTGGCCTGGGAGCGCCTTGGGATTACTCCTGAGGAGCTGGAACAAGTGGCTGGGGAGAGGGAAGTCTGGGTGTCCTTGCTTAAGCTGCTGCCCCCTCGACCCGACCCCGGATAAGCGGAAGAAAATGGATGGATGGATGGATAAAAAAACTCATGAAGAAAACAGTTTAAGATTGAACTGATTTTTTCAGGGTAATACTATTTCTATTGAAATAGACACAACTATAATGTTTTGACTCAACTGTGTAAACAAAATTAGCAAAAGCAAATTTGGAATCTATCATAAGCAAAGTCATACTAGTCAGAAATTATTTTATCCATAACTATCAATTCCACCGGCAAAATGAGCCCAAATCAAAATTTTTTTTAAATTGCTTAAAGTTTTTTATTAAGTTTAATGTTTAAATTTTTTTTATGTTTTATGTATGTTGATAAAGCCCTTCGTAATGTATTTTAGAGATATATCTGGGTGTCCTCTTGTTTTATTTTTCTTTAATTCTTATTTTCATCATGAATCTGAGACTACAATTTTATTAGTTACAATGGTTATAATGTCTATTTAAAAAATAAAATAAAATCTTGCAACTGATGTTGTGACCTATTTTTTATTGACTGTTGGCGTCTAGAGGTCCTCTTTTGGTGGGTCGGTGATCAGTTCACACTACTCAGATCTTCCCAGATTTTACTAAAAAATGCAAACATATTTGATGTACTGTGACTAAATTGAGTCTTAGAAGCTTGCACACTCCCTTATTTATCCCCTCTCACATGGACAGATTTTTTGTGCCAATTTGCCCTGCCAACTGTCCCCAACTAGTTTATCCCGATGCAGGCTTTTCCTGGCAGGAATAGTGTGTCAAATCTGGCTCTCTTTACACTGTGCATGAGCTAATCTGAGAGACACATAAAGTTTGGAGGATTTGACAGTGCAGAAGGTTTGTGACCCCACTATGTGCAGCTTCCACTGACCTTGCTCTGTGATTTTAATTGGCCTACCACATCCTGGCTGAGTTGGTGTGGTTCATGATTCCCTCCACTCTGTAATAACGCTTCTAACTGTTGCATGTGGAATATTGACCAGAAATGAGTACATTTCACTGCTGCACTTATTGCACAGGTGACACATGTGTTACCAGCTTAGTGAGTTTGTTGATTAAGCATTTTGACTGGAAAGTTGAATTATTTTTAATTAACTCTTGTATTTTGTAAAGTCGTTATTATTCCACATACATGTGTACTAAATTGCTGTTCAAAGAACAGAAATTCCTTCATCTATTGTTTAATTACCTCAGCCTTATCAGGCAGGTAATCATAACCTTAAACTGAGAATGAACTATTTGGCTATTAATCTTTTCCTGGATCCCTGGATGGTGCCCCAAACTTGGTACTTTTTACATAAAACTATTAAAGACTGACTCAGGACAGAAAATGGTTCTTTGAGAAAAAAAGGGTTTTTTGATCATGGTTTTGGCTCTTTGATTAGATAGATTTTACTTCTCTTTTCAGTGGGATTAAACTGCTTTTTTGAAACTGACAATTTACTAAAAACACAGTTTTTCATAAATCTGCATTTTTCTTTTTGTACATATTCACATTCTTCCTGTAACATGAATATGTGCACACACAAAAGATAAATATCAATCATAAAATTACAAGTCTTTACAGAGAAATCTTTCTCAATCCTCAGTCCATTATAGTGTTAAATCAAAGATTAACACAAGCATAATCATGATGTGCTGCATGAAAAATGTGAACGTCTTCAGTAGAAATGTTTTCCACCTTATGGCCCAAAGATGAACTACAATTCAAACTGAACTACAATTAACTTTAACCAGTGATGGACCTGTCTGCAAGTGTTATTTTCCTAATGTGTAACCTGCCTATTTTTCAAAATTAAAATAGAATTGACATGAACCCAAAAACCTTTTTTATTATAAAAAAATAAGTGTAATCCAGATTTAAACTGTTGCGTTTTGCTGTATTTTTAAAATCAACTCAAATATTATTGATATAAGGGTTAGCTGAAATGCACTTTTAGCTTTTGTTGCTGTTGTGTTTGCAAAATGGTTGATGATAAGCATAATTATACATTTTCTTGCTTCCTTGTGCCTGGTAAAGCTAATGAGTCCAATCTGCTGTTAGGGTAGAATTAATTAAGCAGAGTGGTTGCCAGCCAGAAATATTGCATAAAATGCATTTTTAAAGGCTTTTGTGTAGGTACTCTTGAAAAGTGTTTTAATTGTATGATTACAGTTTTCTTCATAAACATACATCACAGTAGGTGTGGGTGATTGCAATCATGTACTATGCCTTGCAGATATATTTGAATTTTGTCATGCTTTAACCAGAAACTTCAGTGTCTTTAGTCGGGATTTTATGTGAAAGACCACAATGAAGACCATAACACACAATTTTAAACATTTTTCATTTGTTTTTACAAACAAAACCGAAAAGTGAGATTGACATTTGCATTTACCCCTCTTTACTCAGACACCCACCAAAAAACAAGCTGCCTTCACATGTCATGTAGTAAACCGAATCCACTGGTGTGTAATCTAATGTTGGTAGAAATTTCAATGTTCTATGAAGGCCTCAGATGTGATTAGATATTATTATAGAACAATCACCTTCATGAAGACCAATGAGCACACCATATAGTTCAGAGATAAAGCTCTGGAGAAGTTTAAAGCAGGTTAGGTTATAAAACAGCATCCCTGAATATCTTGTGAGGCTGTCCTCAACTGAAAAAGGAAAGAAAAGGAAGTTGTAAACTGTGCTCTGTACAGATGAGACCAAAACAGAACTATATGGCAGACATGCAAAATTTAATGTGTGGCAGAAAAATAAATATTTCACGTCACCCTGAACACACCATCCCTATATTGAAATTTGGAGGTGCTAGTATCATGCTGGATGGTTGCTATTTCATTGCAGGGACAGGAAAGTCCAGACCTAAAGCCAAATACGAATTTATGACGAAGCTTGACGATAAATTGTTTTTCACTGACACTCACTGTTTAATCTGACTGAGCTTGAGCTTATTTGCAGTGAAGAATGGACAGAAATTTCAAGATATTCAAAGATGGGAGAGACACACCTCAGTGCATGCTAATGCAATTGTTTTGCCAGCATAGATTCAGTGATGCAGAATCACAATGCATGCAGCATTTCTCTTCCATTTTAAAATTTTGGAATACTTTATGATAACCATATAAACTCACAAAATATACATTGACTTTGGTGGTCATAATGTAGCAAAATGTGAAAAAGTTTAAGTTGTATAAAAACTTTCGCAAAGCATTGTAAGTCTTAGGCAGTTATAGTCTTACTGTAATAATGAATAAAGCATTTTCCTGCTGTTTGGTTTAAAAGTGGATGCTTTTTGGTTAGTGGGGGATCACAACGACTGAAACTTTGTTGCAGGAGACTCGACAACCCGGCTGCCTTTTTTTTCTGCATCCTTGATCTGCCTGCCTCCTGTCTGTCTGTCAATGTCAGCTGCTTAATGTAGTCTGCAGAGGTAGCAGGCCTGCAAAAAGAACAGCTCATGGCTTCTCCAGGGTGTGTGAATGCTGAGGTAGTGCCTTTCCTACCTTACTGTCATGAAAGAACGTGTCAGCATGCAGGTGATGTGTTTTCCTAGATCCAAATGGGTAGGAAAGTAATCAGTGACTATTTGTTTTGAAGACTAACAATAAATGTGTGAATCTCACTTTACAGTGGTTTAAAAAAGTGTTATCCCATTAACTTTTCCCAGTTTTGCCATGTTACAAACATAGATTTCAATGTATTTTATTGAGATTTTATGCAATTAGCCAACACATTGTGATGCATATTTATGAAATTGGAGGGAAATGATACATGGTTTAATATTTTTGCAGATAAAAATCAGAAAAATTAATTAAGTTCCCCCCTAAGTTGACACTTTGCAGAACCACCTTTCACTGCTGTTACAGGACAGTGTTTGCAAGTGTTTAGCACGTGTCTCTGCCAGGTTTACAGACCTAAAGAGCAACATCTTTGTAAAACAGCTCAACTTTAGTAAGATTGAACATCTGCCTTAGGGTTAACGCTATCATTTTCTCATGTTACGATATATATTTTGGGTTTATTTTGTGTATGTGTGTGTCTGTTTGTAAACAGGCATGCTGTGATGCAAGTTTCATGTTTTGAGACTAAAGTATTGTATAGTATCTATCAGGTTTATTTTTCTTAGAATTGCCTTGTGTTTAGCTCCTTCCATCATCCCAATAACCCTTTCTTTTTAGTTAAAAAGTATTCCCACAGCATGATGATTACACTCTTAGGTTAGTTTGCCTCCACATAGCATTTTTCCACGTACTGCAAAAAAGTTATGTTTAATTTTGGTCTCATTTGTGCAGAGCAGATTCTTCCACATGTTTGCTGCATCAACTTCATGCCTTGTGGCAAGGTCAAACAGGATTCTTATGACTCTCTTCTAAAACTTCTTGTTCCATAAAGGCCCGATTTATGGAGTGGAAAGTCTAATACTTATAATGTCAAAAGATTTTCAAGAGTAACCATGAGCCTCTAAGCTTCATTTCTGAGTTATGCTCCCCTTGCCTGGTTGATTTTTTGCGGTTTGCAGTGCTGCCACGCCCCTTACATTTTTTGATGATAGCTCTTTGTTAGATGTTCAGGGTTCAGGATACAGTTTTTTAACCCAAACACTCTTTTGAGATTCTCCATATCCTTATCCCTGAGCTGTCTTTTGTGTTTTATTGTCTTTATGATGCTCTATTTGCCTTTTTCTACTAATTAGGGGACATTTGAAGTCAATTGGTTCCCCTGGTTTTAATTTTGGGGTATCACAGTAAAGAGCAGTGAATAAAAATAACATTTTCCAGATATCTGTTGATTTTGTTCCACAAAATTATGCAATCCCTATACAATTAATTCATTTTAATGATGTGATACGAAAAATGTGGAGGAAATGAATACTTTCACTAGCCAGTGTTCATGTTTGTAACACCAGTAAAAGACAAGAGGTATTGGATGACGTATTCTGGGTTATGAGACTTTTTCCCTTTAAAGTGGTCTGTTGTCATGTTCATCGTGGACATCAGAACCTCATTATAGCTGCATTAGTGCTGAGGAGGGGAGTGGTGAGTGAAGGAGGGGGCCACTTGAGGTTCAAACAATGGAGACACAGGGCTGGGTGGGGGCACGCACAGAGGGAGGAGGGAAGCATGCATGTGAGTGTGCTGGCCAGGCTCTGTGACAGCTGCCACATCACATTTCTTGGGCTAATAATAAGTGGAGATTGATGTGCTTCAGTGGTAACATTTAATCTAAACTCACCTGCAGAGGTTTTGCAGCTATATGGGCTAAAGATGGAAGCGACAAGCTTAGAATAGGTTCATATTTGCACTTTGTGAGGAAAAACATGAAAAAGCTCTGCGATTCCCGAACATTTTACGTTCTATGAGCTTCCTTTCAAACAGGCCGCTCTAGCGCGCCCTCAGGCGGAAAAATGGCGACACTGCAATCTGTAGCTGAGTCTCCAGAGGGAGGGGCCGGTGTTAGCAGGAGCACAGACGCTCCTATAGCGCTCCGCTAAGGCATTGACTGAACAGCGCACCGTCAAGAGGGGCCACCATTCCTTCAAGCTCCCATCCTGGCGAGAGGACTGCTGCAGCATCCGCAAAGAGGGGAAAATACCGTTTTGTAAAGCTCGTTTTTGATTGAAGAAAAAAGGTGGAATCGGACAGAACATGTCTTATCAAGGCAAAAAGAACATCCCAAAGATCACAGTGAGTAAAAAATAAATAAAAAAGAAAAGAGTCTTTTCTGCTTCAATGGCTGCAGGAACTTTGATGCGCGCCGCTGTAAATCAGTGCGTTACATTTCATTAAGCTCGAACTGGAAAAGGAATAGATAGCATCGTCCGGATGTGAGTGCAGGAAGCAACTGGAGGAAGAAGAATTTGGTTCTGTGCACAATGAAATGGCTCGCTACCATAGTGACAGGCAGGCAGAGGGAGATAAGGCGTTTTCTTAAAGGTGTCCTACATCTTCTTTGTTGAAGGGAAACATGGCTTGTGCTGAGGTGGCTGGCCAGTAAAATTCTTTGATTTGTCTTTTCTTTCTGCGGTGACTTCTTCAATAGAATGTTCATAGTTTTTTTTTTTTATGGTTCAAATTTTTTTAGAAATATCGTAGCTTTATCGTAGCATTAGACTAATCAATTAAGGTGCCCGATTATGCTTTTTTACATTTTTAGTAATTTAATAAGAAATGTTTAAAAGATTAACTCAAAAAAGATTTATTTCCATTTTAATTAATCATTTTGATAATGTCCTCAACCCTGAAGGAGATATTTCTGGTTTACATTTATTGAGCCCTGTGTGGGAGGATATTGATCAGGGATGCTGGGCTTATTTGCCAAATTACTCCAGTTTGCCATGTGTCTTTGGGAAATGCATGGACAAAGGTGACTTTGCATTTCCTTTACTTAAGCTCTTAATTTATAAAAAAAAAAAAACCTACTTAAAAAATATGAAACAACCCCGCCCACTAGCCCACCTCCCTTTTGGCATGCTGACACAGACAGGGCTTGTGTACTGCAGAGAAAGTGAGAGGGCAGAGCGGAGGAAGAGGAGGAGGAGGTGGCGCATGCACGCCCAGTTGTGATAAGCTTTGATTAGCCGGCCTTGTGGCACTTGTTTTTCTGCATCTCCGAAGAGGAGAAAGATTCAGCCTCCTGTCACAGCGTACTGGGTGGGGGTGGGTGTGGAGTGGGGTTGATTTCCAGGGAAGGCTGTGTGCTGGTGGGGTGTTGCAGCAGCAGAGCAACCTCTCCCACTGCCTCCCCATCTTTTTGTGCATGTATGCGTGTGTATGTGTGTCTGAAATGTCTGTCTTCCCATTTTCATTGTTGCAGCTCAGGCTGCAGTCAGGGGTGTGTTTGCTCTGCCTTTGTCTGAGCTTCTCAGCTGATTTTACAACACATGCGTGCTGTCTGAAGAACTTCTACCTATCAGATCTGGACTCATGTTCTGACATGAGCCTTTTAATGCTACCTTCATGTAGAAGGTTTCTTTTTTATGTGCCAAAATAAGCACTGGGATGAGCATTTGTATTTCCTTCTGTTAACATACAAGTAGCTTTCTTTAAAATTGTTGTCACTACACAGATCATATCAAAACGGACGTTTCCAGATATAAGAAATATGCTGCAATAGAATGCGATGAATAGAGTTACTTATCCAGAGGAAATGTACCTATTCTCTCAGTTTGAAGAGTAATTCTTATGGCTGTCTTTAGCGATCATTAAGGCGAGAGGCGGGGTACACCCTGGACAGGTCGCCAGTCTCTTACTGGGCAACACAGAGACACACAGGGCAGACAATGCACATACAATGTGGATTAGCTGGAGTACTGAGAGAGAATCTGGAAACTCCCTGCCGAAAGATCTCAGGCCTGGATTCAAATTCAAATTCAAAAATACTTTATTGATCCCAGAGGGAAATTAAGTGTTGTTGTAGCTCATAAATTAAATTCTTTAAAGAGTTGTTGATAATCTTTGGCTGAGGGTAGGAAGGATTTCCTGTAGCGGTCTGTGTTGCAGTGAAACTAAAGAAGCCTCCGACTGAATACACTCTGTTGTTGTAGGATAGTCTCATAAAGAGGTTCCTCAGGGTTGTCCACAATGTTTTTGATTTTATGAAGAATGAAGGATTTTATGAAAATTCTTTTTTACATGATCATCTCCAGTGGTTCCACAGTAGTGCCAAGATCAGGACCAGCCTTCTTAATCAGGTTGTTTAGCCTTTTTAAATCCCTGGCTCTGATGCTGCTTCCCCAACAGATGATGGCTGAAGAGATTACACTCTCAACAACTTACTTGTAGAAGATTTGCAGCATCTTGCTGCAAACCTTGAAGGACCTAAGCTTCCTCAAGAAGTACAGTCTGCTCTGTCCCTTCTTGTAGACGGCTTCACTGTTCAGTTTCCTGTCCAATCTGTTGTCCAGGTGAACTCAGATGTATTTATACCTCTCGGCCACTGGATTTGAACCCAGGGCCACCTTGCTGCAGCGTGACAGTGGTGACATCTGGGCCACCAAGTAGCGCTTGAAACTATCATTGGTATCAATACTTTTGGCCTAAGCTGTATTGCTTATCAGTTTTTCTTGTTTGTAAATAATTTTCATAAATCATAGAGATAATCATAAAAAACAGATTTTTTTCTGTATAATTTAAAGTAGTAGTTTAAAGTAGTTGCACACAGCTTGGTAAAGCTTGGTAAAGGTAAATGGCAAATGGTCTGTACTTGTATAGCGCTTTATTTAGTCCTTGAGGACCCCAAAGCCAGAATAAATGGTCTGCAAGACCATGGTCAGTGCAAAACATCCCCTTGCAAACGGCTTCTTTTTATATGCAAAAGGTTACAGGTCTAAAACTATTGAACACATAAAATTGTATACTGAAATGACCAGCACCACAACTGGTCCAAATGCAGATCAGAACCAAAATATGTAGCAATGTAAAATTGTCAAGAAAAAAAATGAACAATAGAATAATGTATGAGGGAGAATTGAACATATTTATAGTTTAATCCTTAATAATTCATTAAAAACTTAACTATGAACAGAAAGAAAACTGATGATTTATGGGTAAGTATATGGGTACAAAATAGAAGAAGACTGGGATGAAATCAAAGCATATAGGGATAAAACTGTCAAAGAAACAAAAAGAACTATGATCCTTGTCACACATGGCCTGAATAGTATTAGTAGTAATAGTGTTCAGTAATAGTAATTTTTATAGACTAACAATCTACTTGGTTTCTGTGTTAATCACACTGACAAAGATCACTTTTCTTGGCAAAATTTTTTATTATATGAACCACTTCGTTTTGTGCAACTTACACTCCAATGCAAATCGAAGCTGACATGACTGTAACTTGGCAAGAAGGTCTTGCTTAATTCAGCAAGACAATGCCAAACCACATTCTGCATGAATTTGAAAAGCTGTTGTGAAATAGAACGTTTTCAGTTTCTTGTATGCAACTGAGATTTGTCACGCTATGAGGAAAACAGAGAGAAAGTCAAACATTTTACTTCTAATTGTGTCGCAGTGCTGAATGATTGCAAAACAAGTAGAAAGAAGAGGTGATGGATCACTCTGGTAGACTAGTTTCTGTCCCAAAATTTTTTTTTCAAAATGAGCTGGTCTTATAAAAATAATATTTTGCTGTTTAAATATATATATTTTTTGTTTATAAATTTATAGATTATAGTTTTCTTCCACTTTTAGTGAAACGTCTTTAGAGTTTACATTAAGGGCCAACCCCACATTGTGTAGAGTAGAAATTGACAAAAGGACAAACAGAACTAAAGTCGTTGTCACACAGGGTCACTGGCCAACCCAAATAGACCAGTGTCCCTGTTTGGGTTGCCTATAACCCAATTGGACTTTCTTTCTTTAATTCCTCGTCTGTTCATTCTGTTCCAGCTGTTTTCCTGTGTCAGCGCTCTACTGATGCAGCTCTGTCAGATTTCTAGGTGTGGTTCTTCCTTTCCCCTCACTGCCAATCGCAGCAGTCTCAGTGTTGTTCCAGGCTGGTACATATCACTACTAATCCCACACAGCTGGAATGAGCATTTGTGGGCACGGAACAGTCCCAGCAGACAGCCACTGGGGCCAAAACAACGCAATCCGTTCACCCTGTTGAAGAACCCCAGATCAGCTCATACCGTGACTATGCAGGCTGCTGCTAAGAGGGCTGTGAGAGAGCAGACACAATACCCCATGGCCACCCAGAAGATGTAGCGTGAGTTACCATGGCAACAGACGTGCACTTGAGATAGCAGAAGATTGGCGCCCCTTTTTTGTGCTTCCCAGAGATCTATTCATACACATACAGACATTTCTCAGATTCCCAACCAGGTGAGTTCAGTTTCATTGTGCAGATGCTTTTTTTTTTTCTTCTCCTTGCCATCGTTACAAGGTTACACTACACCACCCTATCACCCAATCAGCATTCCAGACAAGCAGGATCTCTCCCTGACCGTTGCTGATGGAGGCCTTTATAATTAATTTAGACGGATAACGTCTTGTTTTCACTTTTCCAGAATGTGAAAAAAATGGTGTGCAGTTTTGGGTAAGAAGTAAATATTTTTGATTGCTAAGCAACGGGCCTACAGCAGAGGCATGGTGCATATTCAAGATGACTTCCCCCTTCCACTGGTCCCAGCCTGCCTGCCTCGGCGCAACTCCCTCCACCCACACAGGGGTCTCTCTCTCTCTCTTTCCTCTTTGTCACAGCTAATGGAGGTCTCCTCTTGCGTATTCTCCCGGAACCCTCCCCCCTTTGACCTGTTTTGCGGCCTTGGAGTTTTCCAGGACCGCTAATTAACCACAGCAGAGTGACCGTTTAGTAATTTGCATCCAGGTTTTATGAGCGCTTTCCTCTCCAGTCTGGAGAAAGTGGAAAAATGCTGTCAGTGGGCATCAGTGTCGTGATACAAGAACAACATCCTGCGGTCTATTTTTGATCGCAGCTGGCTTGTGTAACAAAAAATGACAATTTCCTGTGCTATGAGAGGCACTTTATTTTAGGAACTTTGTTTGTTTTAGGAGTTGAATGACAAGCTGTTTTTCCAGCCAAACTTTGCTCCACTTTGTTGTCACAAATTTAACAGATAAGCTTGTCAGCACTTGCATGGGTGGAAGTTGAAAGGTTTGGACATAGACTTCAAACAATAACATGTGAAGAGAAAAACAGATAGGAGCCCATCTTTTAAAAAAATGAATCTGTTTGTCTACTTTATTTAATAGAAGACAGTTATAGCCTATAATTTTTTTCTGCTGTGTGATCTTACAATTTTTATTTAGTAATTCCATGCTCCACTGTTTTAATGAAATAACAGCATTAAGCTCTCAGGAAAAAATCCGCGGAGTATTATTGGTTTTGCAATTACAAACTCAAATAAAACTGCTATGACTAGACATAAGATTATGTTTCACATCTATGAGCAGCAGCTCCTGTTAAATCTTTTTTTTATTTTTTTGTCAGTGACCCTGCAAGGTCAGAATATAATTATAAATCTCAAAATATCTTGAAACTAATTCACTATTGTATTTTAACAGCCACTGTTTGTTTGTTTAGAAACAGGATAAAGTTTGATCATTTCAGACTGAGATCCAGAGAATGATCTATCAGCTGTGTGCTTGTTTTGTTAGTTATGACTGGAATGCTTGTATTTCTTTCCATTCACCATATTTGAATGAATCTGGGCCAATATATGGTTTTTTAAGTGTGCAGCAATACTGTGGGCTCATAAATTGAGATTATTGGGTTCAAAGAAAAATAAGATATTTTAACAGTATTATTGAGAAAAACAGGATACCCCCCAGTAATTTGTCCCAAATAGACCAAAGGTTTTGCAAACTGTGTTTTAATGAATTGCATTGTCAGTGTAGAATAATTCAGTCCTACATTTTCCTTCTTTAATCCTTGTTTCAATGTAAGGATGTTCTAAAGCCAAAACATTTTTGTTGTATCTATCAGAATTGTTGTGGTCAATTTAATTTTTACTAAGCATTAACCTGTCTGTGGTGATTTTTCTAAATTCTCTTCAAAAACCGTTTGAACAACATTAGAAAATATTTCTATTTTGTAGCCTTTTTTCCATGAGTAGTGATTAATTATTTATTTTTGAAGCAGAGGTGACGCAGAGCTCTCAAGTTTGATAAAAAAGTTCAGAGTGAGATCGATAGGGTTGAAGGAACAACAGATTATCTACGTTTTGGCCCCTGCAGGTCTTCAGCCTCATTCTACTCTCCCAACTGTTTTTGGTATTATGAAAACTGTCTAATTTTACATATTATTTCCTATAAATAACCAATAGAAATGATGATAAACTAATAAAGGACGGAACATACTTTTTTTTTTTCTTTAATTCAAATAATCAAACAAAAATACACTTTTGTTGGACCCAAATGGGCCCTTTGAACAACCACATTCAGTGTTGGAGTGCATTTCAGTGGAGTGAATTTCAGTTTGTTTCATGTTGTGTGCTGTATGTTTTTGTAGAAACACTTTGATGCCTTGATGACAGATAGAGGTTCCTTCTCATTTGAAGCACTGTGACACATTGTTTGTCACTTTTACTGTCATGATTGAGTAAAGCGTTCCATCCAGAGCCACGGTGTACCTTGTATTAGTCTTGTTTAGTCCAACCATGGAGAAAGCTCTTTGTGCGTCTGTATTTGAGTGTGGAACAACGAAAACTAGCTTTACAACCTCGGAGAGTCTTCCAAACCTCGGCAGACCCCTCACCTTTGAAAACAATGAACCAAGAAAGTGTAATTATTCTCCTGAATATGTTATAGTTTTCAAGTTGATGGTGTCAGTGCGTGTGTAGAAAATGTATCTTACTCTGTTCTTCATTGATGAAAAGGTCCTTGAAAAAAAAGTTCAGGGAAAAAAATGAAACAAACAATGTATTTGGCCCAAAACGCTGAAGTTTTTGAAATGAATGTGGTTTCATTGTGACAGTGAAATCTCGTTACACCCCTTAAATGTATGATATTTGGAGAAATGCCTAAATCCCAAGCAGTAGGAAGGTAGTACAAACAACTTGATTCAAGGGAATCTGAAATCACAGACATGTGTTTAAGGATCACAAGCCAGATTTCAGTACTCAAAGACCAGTAAGGGCCGCAGTACATATATGCATAGGCTACATCTATTCTGTCATAGGCGAAAGCATGAATGCACAAAGTAAATGTCAGTATTATTAGGTGGCAGAGATGTATAAACAGCTGTGAACTGTCATTACACACTTTAACAATGCTGTAACAATGCTTTATCAGATCAAAGTTTGTCATTGGTTCTAATGTGCATAACTAATCCCATCTCCATCAAACAGCTGTGCTCCAGTCTCAAACTTTGGACTTGCAGAAAAAGCAGCAGACCAGTGACTCAAAGGCATTAAATGTCAAAACTGGATCTGTAGTAAAAATTCAGACCAAGGCATGTCCTGATAATGAGGATAGTGCTGTCTCGTTAATGTTGTAACAAATGGTCAGGGGTATTCCCATGACCACATAATAGCACAGATGGTTTAACTCCAATAATGTGAATGTTGCAAAACCGCAGTATTCACATTACATAGAGAGCGAAAAGTTGTCCATTGTCTGTTGTTCTGCTCATGTAAAATGAAAAGTAAGACAGAAATCAGGTGTATGAGACAATTGACGGAATTATAAATCACTTATTAAACAGGCTTCTGGATACAAAATGCCAATAACTGTGCTGATGTATGGAAACAGCAGAATTTCACAGCTCACATTTATCATCTGTGTGTAAATATGATATGTGCAGCTTGTTGCTGCTTGTGGTTGGACAACATGACCCTCAGCTGGTGGAGAGTTTGACGCTCTTTATAGTAGCTTCTATGAAAAAGCCACAGTAAATGTTGACTCTGCTTTTAAGATTTATAGGCTGAGATTTAAAAATTAGGTATCAATGTGGTGTCAAGGATTTGTTTTAACAAGGTTTGACAGTCTACTCCCAGATTTTGCTTCAGTACCACTTGGATCTTAGTAATGTGTGATTGATGCATCTTTACAGCTAGAACATGTTACTGGCTGTTGATCTGCCTCACTACTATTCGATTTTGAGTTCTTGCAGCAATAATTTTACCCTCTGCCGTTCCACTGACTAGAATTATGTCAAGTATTAAATGCAGGTCTGTTCAGCCCAGAAATGTTGTTGGTTAATGGAAAGCTATTGATTTCTAAGTAGTTATGGATCCTTCCATGCTGTGCTGAGCCAGTGGGCAGAAATGAAATAATGAATGTATGTAGAAGAAAGATATTGAATGAGTTCTTCAGTTGGTCCCTAGTGCATAAGGACACACCCTTGATTGCAATGTTATAAATCAGATGAAAACCCATTACTCGGGCAGTAGAGAGCAGTTCATTATGCTGACTTTCTTTTCGAATTAGTCAGCAGATCATTCAACTGCCAAAAAAAACAGGGAATTGAATTTTTTTTTACTATACAAACTGCACAAAATTCAGACATAATTTAGTCAAACATAACGCAAAGCAGACAACCAATAAAGTCTCACATTTCTTGGTTGTTTTTACTTGATTAATGACAGATGTCTTGGTTTTCCAGAATTTATGCAAAAACCCATTTACCTACTGCTCCTTAACATGGTGTACTTTTTCAGTCATCTAGGACATGACAGTTCTAGGTGTTTACATAGAGGACAACGGGACTGTTGTTTCTTGAATAAGTTTCCCCTTTCATCCAAAAAGCTTCTTCAGCTCTGAACATAGATTAAAAGTATCAGGCTTATTAGCTGCGATCAAAAGAATCAAACTAATAAGGGAAAGTTAAGGTCATTAATGGGGTTGTTAAGGTCACATGAGTCACTGGCCCTACTTTCCATTGAACATTAAACTGAATGACTAAACAGTTCAGCTTTTCCTTGGCAAGATCGTCCAAGGTACAATCTATGGTCAAGCTGAACTAATACTTATAATAAAGGGAATCTGACTGTCTGATATACATTAGAATGGCAAACATCTGTTCAAACAGCAGCAATGAATACGTTTTTATAATAAACAGAAAAGGAGAAATGGACAGAAATTTATGAAAAAATATATATCCAACACTGCTGAGTTATCATCTCTAGTCTTTGATCAATTTACATAAAAGTTAGCATCTGCATTCACTACAGGAAGTTTAAAAAGTAGACATTCAAAACTACCATCAGAAACTGCTTCAGAAGTTGCAGGATTCTTCACAGTTAGTCTATTAATAAATGTACATTTTTCAAATATAACAACCATTTATGCAGATTACAAACCAAGTAATTTCTGCACAGAGATGTAGCTGACATTTTGCAACACTGTCTCAGATAACAGGATTTGTATGGGAGCCATCTCATTACTATTGAGTCAAAGGTTGATTCTTGTCACTCAGCCTCTTGCAAAAACAATATATGAACCCCATCAAACTGTCTGACCATCTTCACTTCCCATTTTTATCTACTATTGGATGCTCAGGAACCTGCCTGAAGCAATGTTGCTCCACACTTAGAAGTACTCTGTACATGGAATAAATTACATCTAAATTGGATTACTTTTTCTGAATGTCTTTACACATAGTTTATGTATTGAGGCCATAACAAAACATTGTTCAAACAGTTAATGTTGAACTGCTATAGAAATTGTATTACCACTCTACCTAAAGCGCTAAAATACAATTAGATTCTATTAAACCTCTATTAGTATTGTACTTCATATTAGTTATGAGGTGCATGGAGTTGGATCTTATAAATGCAGCTTTGCATTGGAAGGAACTGTCTTTAAACCACTGAGCGACAGTTTTAGGGCATGGAGCTCTGCAGTTTGATGAATGCTGGTGCTGCGTTCCAACCGCTGATTTCTGTGTGTTGTTATGTGCTGCTTCAGGGTGTGGTTGCTTGCAGGCTCTGAGCTCAGTTTCACACTATTCGATCACCACATACATCATCCATTCATTTCCAGCACATACACGCACACACTTAAAGAAACAAGACTATTCACCTTGTGCTTATGTGTGAGCTCAGCTCACTATGCGTATATCCTTTAAAAAATTTTTTTTATTTCTTTTTTTATTTGCGCAGCAAGACTGCAGTTTATTAATGTGATGAAACTGTTGGTGTTCCGCCAAGGGTGTAAATCGGTGTGCACATGTGCTGATGGGAAAATATGGAAGTCTTTCTTTCTCAGCAGGGTGAGGACCCAAGTCCACGCTGTATTTTTTCATAAACAGAATAGAGTTTATAAAGCTCAAACTGTATTTTAAAAAATTGAATTGTAGAATTGTCCAGTTCAGATTTGAATGCTCTGTGTTTTAGATTTGAACTAGCGGTGCACAGTTGCAGTCCAGATTGCTAAAAAACACATAAATAGCCTTTTGTCTTGGCTTAGGAAACTTTGAAGCAGATACCAACTCTGGCATCAATAACGACTAGTGGTTAGCCAGTCCTTACACTTAATTCATGTTTTGTCTGTCACTGTTTGTTTTTTTCTCTAGGTACCCAAACTGCTACCATATGAAAATTTTATAAGCAAGCGGGGCTTCTTAACCGTTTAAAAAAAAAAGTATTTGTTAGTTGCATCATACAACTGAAAAACAAGTCACGAATCACTTTGTTTTTACTACGACTACTTTCATAAAACAGACTCTAGATGGCGCTTCCTGAGACTGATTTTACTATGACAAGATATAATATGCTGTTTTTATATGGCAAGATCTTGTGTCATAAGATCAAATGCTAAAGCTCAGAAATTTTAGTAGAAAGCTATGTCATAGAAGCATATGAAGGCCTGTTGTATTACCTTCTAAAACATTTTTGCTGCATTAAACTAGTGTCATTGAATATATTACTGGCATAGAGAACCCGCATGTATGGTTCACAACATAATTAGCTCATATTGAACAAATATATTTTTAAATAACATCTAAGAAAGGATCCTTTTACCGAGTTTCCAGTTCTATCTCTAAGACTAACTTACAGTGGATCAGTCTGAATTCTTATTCATGAAGCTCAGTAGACAGATCAGTTGTCGCTACAAAAGATGTTTGCACAATTGCAGAAGCAGCATCGATTTTTTTCAAACCAGAATTTTTCCTTGAATGATCCTCTGTCATTAACCTGTAATAAATGATTAATCAAATCCCTAATGTAAACAGACACTTTAAAGACAATTTCACTGTTTATACACAGCTATAGAATTGGGCATGCTTACAGGACATTTCTTTACTCAAATGTTCTTCCATATCCTTCCAACTTAAAAATTGTAAAGAATCTTACAAGTAAATAAGAAATCCAAGACTTTGGATTGGAATATGCCTCTTTTTTTTGTTACAATTATGGCTCAATTTTTAAAACAACAGTCAAAATCCTGTTTTTAAAGAACCTTTTCACTTTTTATCGGTGACATATTTTTTCCACATTTCTTCCTGTGACCAATGGATTAGGCATCAGCTTAACTGGACGGTTTGCTCAGAAGCCTCCCACCCAGCTGTCCAGTTGCCCCTATGCCAGCCAGCATCTCGATCTATCCCCTAAGCGCCCCACCCTGTTCCACAGGCAGCTGTAAATTCAACCAGACATTCACTAAATCAGCAGAAACCTGGCACTCAGTCTTCCTTCCTGTCCAGTATCTGTCCCTTGTAGCAATCCGCTTGTATGTTGACAACCTGTTAGAGATGACGTGTGGTGCATCGACAGCAGATTTATCGTGCTGTAGCAATGAACTGATAAGAATGCATCTCAAGAAGCTACTCTGAAGGGTGCTTTAATACATTTTGATGTTTAATGTTTTTTTTCATACACTTTATTGCAGTTCATGTTAGTAGTGTTTACTTAGAATTGTATTTGGTTTTTGGGATTTATAGATTATATTGAGCATAGAAGATCCTGAGCCTGCTCTGTTGGTTGAAACATTAATCTGTAGTTGGCTAAAGAAAAAGAAGCTTTAGCTCTAGTCCAAACATCAAAATGACCATTTTCCCGTCATTGTTAATTTCTTTGTATGGTATTAAGTATGTGTATAGGCTCTACAAGGTTCTTTGCTCATTTTAGTTTATTTAAACATGGGGGAAACTAATGTGTTGCCACAATCATAGAGCTAACAGTTTGGAGCATTAATAAAATATAGAATATAAAGCTAATGCTTGTTTATGTATTGTTACATGTCATATTTGTCATATAGTCCAGGTTGAAAGATCTTCATCTTATTTCCTTTCCCAAGGTTTTTAGTTTGAAGAAATTTTAACTTTCACCACACCATATGCTGCTTACTGTTTATCAAAAAAGAATCTGAAGTTATTGGTTATTTTGCTTGGCAAGCGGTCATACAGGGTGGTCTTTATTGAGATGTGATTCGTTTGTATGAGAACGAAGTCACAAACATGTCCTTTTCTTCCCAGTAAGGAATGAATGAGTGAATGAAACATTGTTTGTCTCTTTTGGGTGGAAAAAAAGAGAGACAAAATGCAGCAACAGAATAATAGTGAAGCACTGTCTAACTCTAAATATAGCATTGTAATGACCTTGTACAGAGGCCATTTCTCTTGTTGATGTTTGCTTGACAGTGTTATCAGCCAAACTATGTCTTTCTTGGAAAGGAAGTATACTAAATTCAAATATTCTCCTCCCCCCCTTCTTGTGTCTCTCTTTCTCTCATCCTTTTCCCTGGCAGAGCGACAGGCTTTTGATCAAAGGTGGGAGGATTGTGAACGATGACCAGTCCTTCCATGCTGATATCTACATGGAAGATGGCCTTATTAAGTAAGTCTCCTGCACATTTATGTTCAACTTTCGTTTTCTTTTTTCCATCTAACTTCAGTTTTCCTTGTCCTTTCTAATATCCTTCCTTTGTAAGAGGTGGGGTGGAAAACACTTAAACTATGGCAATTCTTTTACGAATAGAGGTAAAAAACATAATCTTTTACAGAAGATTGTATACAATTGTAGCCTTTCATTTATAATGGGAAAGACAAGAGAGAATGCCATTTTAGTTTATTTGCAAAAGTCAAGAAATAGCTACAGGAAAGTATCCCCGTTGGTGTAGTTTATAAATACAGTAGAATAAATAAATTAAATATTTTCTGGAAATTTGACAAACAAGGCAGGATGTTAACACAAATTTTTCTTGTCATGATGCACAGGGATGATGGTAGTTAGGGAGGTAAAAAAGAAAACAAATTGAAGCTCTTTTTATTTTTGTATTCAATAAAATTTAGCAGCTGGTCAAATTCTGACTGCTTTACTAGAAAAGAAAATGATAGTTGAAGAAAGACCATTAGTCTTGTGTTTTTTCTCCTATTGCCCCTGAGTGAGGGGGTTTTGAGAGAGAAACACATAGAAAGGCATGGTCATGTGTTGCATAATAAACACGCAGTTGCTTTTAGCACCAGTTAGCTGCTGGCAGGGAAACATTGGCTTCTGCCTGCATGTCTGTCTGTCTCGTTTTGTCTGTAAAGCCTGAACCACAGGGTTTAAAAAAAAACTGCTTTTAATAAATCGTTGACGTAGCAATTAGGTCCTACTTTGAAATTGTCTGACTTGGCTTTGGGTTGATTTACAGAATTAAATTAGTTTTAATATATTTTTCACTAATTTATTTCGTCAGATGCCAGACAGTTCTAGTTACACAGTTGGTGTTAAATGTTAAGTAAAAATAATTTCCTTTCTGTTTTAAATATAGGACTATTGGAAAGACGTATAATTCCTCATGTATGCCTGTAATGTGTCCTCTTCACAGGCAGATTGGCGACAACCTGATTGTTCCAGGAGGTGTTAAAACCATCGAGGCCAACGGGAAAATGGTGATCCCTGGTGGCATAGATATCCACACCCACTTCCAGATGCCGTATCGTGGAACCACAACCGTGGACGACTTTGCCCAAGGATCAAAAGCTGCCCTGGCTGGTGGCACAACCATGATCGGTGAGAGCTTTAGGAAAAGTCACCCTTACACTGTGACACTGACTACATTCAAAGCCTTAATTATTATTCACACAGAGAGTGAAGCCAGAAAAGAGGTTATGGTGTGGGTGAGGGAGCCCAAACAGAAGACAAGAGAAAAGGGAGGGATAGGGGAGGTGTTTGGGGGTGATTATGGGCTACTCTCCAAAAAAGGAACCATACAAAAGACTGAGAGCAGGGGGCAAGAGTGGTGGGTTGTACATAGTAAAACACTGCTCTCATAGAAAAACAGCACCACAATGTGTCTAAATGTATGCTTGGTTTATCTTTAGTGTGTAGTTGCATGCAGATTAAAAATACCATACTTTTTATTGTACATGTTGTAATGGACATGTTTTAATAGAAAAAATGTAAATAAAACAGCGGGTAGTGCTTTTTTGCAGGACACTGCTTTTCTGCCTGTTTGCCAGAGTCTCTGGGTTCAAATGGCAACAGGCACACTACTGTAGATAGCTCTATTCATGAGCTTCATTCACAGAGGTATTATATTCCATGGCGAGATGTGTGAGAAAGTGGGAATGTTTGTGTCCTTCTGTTATGTATCGTACACAGTATGTGAGCTTTATTTACAAAATAGGATGTTTTGATCAAATAATAGTTTTGAAAAAGGTGCTTTAAGGGAGGTCGGATAATAGCAACAGTATGTTGTTGTCAATATTGTCAATCTGTTGTTTACTATGTTGTGTTGTGTGTGTGTTAGTAAATATCAGTTTTAGCTATATCCTATTACCATAAGCAGATTGGAGTGTCTATAATGAGATTAGAAAAAAGCGAGTCAGGTGGTGAACCAGCAGGAGGGAGTCTTTTATAATAGCTGAATAAGATAAATTGGGACAGTTAGTGCTTGGTTATACAGTAACGGACAAAAAGAATGTGTTGAGCATTAATGATTTTTGCCAAAGTACAGGCGACAGAATATTCACCAATTGATAAACTTGTACTCTGTTTCTCATGCAAAAAAAACAACAAAAAACATGCAAAAAATGTATTTATTTTCCAATGCTGCGTACACATGCAAAATAAGTTATAGATTTAAAAAAATCCACTGGTCTGGGAGATTAAAATGATCTGTTTTCGTCTAGCGTTGTCCTTCCAATACTAATTTTAGCTAAGTATGATTTGTCTTCAAGAACAGCATTCAACAGGGCTCAAAATATATTTTCTAGCCTTCCTTCCTGCATATAATATTTATTAATTCTATCAGCAAAAGTGATGTAAGACAGCATGTGTGAGAGAACAATCTTCGTAAAACGGGGTTATACAATATAAGACAAATTCATGGAACATGGAACAGTAAAAGATTCTCGTGGTATGATTACTTTGAGTAAAAATACTATGTTATCACGGGATATACAAGTGTGTATAACACAATGTCACTCTTCTTTTTACTTTACAAACACTGGAAACTGAATAAGCTGGGTTTTTAGCCAGGTTAGCTCCTCAAGAAACTTTAATGCCAATTTCTTGAAATATCTCTAAAATATATATATTTTTAAAAACATTTTTGTGGCAACTCGTCCAATGCCTTGAAAAGGTAAAAAAAAAAAAGCATTGATCGTGGTGACATAACCAAGCACAAATGGCCTCCACATTTTCAAGGACATGTGCACCCAGATAGACAAAATTCAATGTGACATCTATTTATCCCAGCTGACACTGTCTGAGGGCTGCAGGAACCCAGACAGCTGATTATGCAAGATAGACAACTCAGACAGAAAGTAGCAAAACCAGCAGGCATGTTCACCTCACTTCCTGCTTCCATCCTTTTGTATGTCTGTTCTTTTCATTTTAACTGTCATCTGTCCTATTTGTCACCATCATCACCTTATTTCTGTGTACAAAATTCTGCTTTCAAACCCCCTCTCCCCCTCTTTAATGTAATAGTGGATCATGTGATCCCGGAGCCTGGCAGCAGCCTGTTAGAGGCCTACGACCAATGGAGGCAGTGGGCCGACGAGAAGGCCTGCTGTGACTACTCTCTCCATGTGGACGTCACCCACTGGGATGACAGTGTAAAACAGGAGTTGGATCATCTTATCAAGGAGAAAGGTAGGCCAAGGTGTCAAAAAATGATATCTACAGTGTCTTGCTTTCATAAAATATTTGTTTCAACCAAAGACTTCAATATACTTCATCAGGATTTAATGTAACAGACCAAGACAAAGTAGTGCATTATTGTAAAGTGGAAGAAAAAATTATGCTTGATTATTATTATTTTCCCGATAAAAATCTTAGAAGTGTTGAATGCATATATATTCACCCCCCTTTACTCTGAGACCCCTAATTATCCACCTGTGTGTATAAATACAAGTGTTTAGTGAAGGCCCCAGATGTTTTTAGGAGAACAAAAAAGTATTACAAAACCAGAAAATGCTCTGGTCAAAGGAGACCAAAAGTAAACTTTTTGAACCAACATGCAAAACACTACGAGAAAATGAATACTGCACATCATCCTGAACGCATGGCAGCATTAGGTGTGGGAAGGTGGCCTTTGTTTAGAGAAGGTAGTAGGGGAAAATGGATGCAGCTAAATACAGGACAATGGCCTGGAGGAAAACCTGTTAGAAGCTGGAGAAGACTTGAGACTGGGATGGAGGTTCACCTTCCAGCAGGATGACACTGAATGTACAAAGAAATGGTTTATGTAAACGTTTATATATGTGTTAGAATGGTCAAAGTCCAGACCTAAACCTAATTGTGAATCTGTGGTAACACTTGGAATTATAATTTTTTATGTTGCCCATCAAGGCTGACTGAAATTTCAGTCTCTATTTGTGGTTGTGGAACAAAATGTAAAAAATCTCAAGGGGTATGAATAATTTTGCAATGCTCTGTCGCTTGAAGCATGCTTGTGATTTTCCAAGTTGGATATTTTAAATAACGCATGATGGTGATTGACAGTAAAATAACACATCTTGAATTAAACAACTGATCAGATTTCTTTTCTTTATGGTTTTCTTATTTTGTGCAGGTGTGAACTCGTTCCAGGTCTACATGGCCTACAAGGATTATTATCAGATGAGCAATAGTGAGGTACAAAACCTTCTAACAAATCAAGATTTCAAGGTTCATGAAATCTGTATCAGTAGATATGTTTTTATGCAGTTTGTCTGGCAGGACATGAAGGACAAAAGATGATCAGAGACTCCCTCATTATGGTTTTCTACACGTTTCTGTCCCTGAAACACACATATTAAAATTTTCTTAAGAAAATATAAAACAATTCACTGTAAAGGCGTTTCACATCTCTGAACCGATGATAGGTTCTTTTATTTCCAGTTTGTGACAGTAAAATCCCACATATTAGTAACTAAAAATGCTATTATTTATATGGAATGTATTTTATGTGGAATACGACTGTAATCTGCAATCTAATCTAAGCATTAATTAATTATTTGAAAAAAATTTTTTGTATAAGCCATGGTCTGTCATGTGCGCGATGACTCTTTGAGGCTATTTAAAAAAAAAAAAGTTGAAACAGTTTGAGGCTGGACCCTCCGTGTTTCTCATGCAGCCGAAGCTAATTTGGTTTTCGGAAGAGCACATGAGGGAACCAGAATAGTGCAGTTTGAAAAACTGATGTCATGGACTTCTCTGAGGAACTGTGGCACAGCAGCAAGAAAAAAAAACAACTGCAGCTCATCCCACACCAGCTTCTCCATTCCTGGAGACCACACATGGTAATTGCAGTGTGTGTCCTGGTAGACTTCAAGTAAATTGTGGGCCTCTTTGAATTTGGGGCCTACGAGTGGCCTCTGATTTACAAAGTACTGTCTTTTTCTTGTCTTAATGGCTTGGCTTAATTTCAACAGTAAAAAAACAGTGTTATCTTTTCCATGCAGCTCTATGAGGTCTTTACCTTTTTGGCAGAGAGGGGAGGTATTGCTCAGATCCATGCTGAAAATGGCGAGATCATTGCTAAGGTAACAAAAACTCTTAATTTTCTTTTAAAATTTGTAACATGTGTGATCTGTTTATGTTTTACCTTATCACACTGCAGTATCAGACAAAATGCAACATCTGTGATGACTGTATTTCCTGCTGGATAGTGATGTGTGGGTGCAGTTTATGCAAGGCTGTCCTGTATAAGGTCAAATATAAGTGAATCAGCTGTAATACTTGATGGATTTAGGTAGTTGCTATTAGTTAGAGCTCCAGGCCGTGCCTGGATTCTATCACTGAGAGTGCAATTTGGATATGTATCATTATAAATCTTAGCCCCAGTTTGAAACTTGGACTTGGAAGGAGTCTGAATTCCATCAGCGGTAAGACCCAGATGTGTTTGAACTCAAAGACTATATCATGGCTTTGCTTTAGTCCCATAAGAACATGTACACAGCTTGACCTGGTCTTGAAACAGAACAAATCCTCAAGGGACTGATCAAATCTTTTGCTGCTATTTTCATTGATATTTCCCTTACTGTACCTATAGCAGAAAGAACCCATTTCTGAGTGACTTCGGACAAAAAGTAAGAAATCCTCAGAGCAAAGAAAGGCTACTGACATTGTCCCAACATTTTTACTTATTTTTTTCAATTTTTAAAAACTTAAAATGATAATGCTTATCCTTGTGGGATACAACTGCAATTTTTACTTTTTTTCTTTACCAGACTTGGTACAAATGTTACATTTTTTGACACTAATGGCCTGGCATATAGATAATTCACATATGGTAGGCCATTAGTTTTTTTGTACAGGGGAGGTCCCTAAATCTGCCAGGAGTAAACTTTGGTATTATAGAAGCAGGCAAAAAGTACGTTCCTATGCTTTTCGGCTCCCTTTTTTTCTTTGGAAATAATTCTGGCTGACTCATGGTCAGCTGATCAGGCAGATTAATACTACAATATTCCTACTACAACATTCAAACTAACCCTGTAAATGCTTCAAGTGTTGAAAGCAAGATGCTTATAGCCGGTATAAGTTTGGACTATTTGAGCTTTGCTCTTTTTTCTGAATTTCCCTCCATGAATACGAATATAAAAACCTAAAATGTTTTCCCGACAAGTATGCAGCTTTTCTGTGAATGTGTGTGTGTCTTGGCACATGTTAAAAAAAATAATACCACATTAAAACACATGCAATTATAAAAGTTTTTTGTCCCTGTATTCCAATAAAGTAATTCAGACTGCAGTTTTGACATGAAAGTAGTGTGAATATGTTCACATTATGATTTTAGCCCTGTGTTGCAAGGACTTATTTAGGCATGGGCCTTTCATGTGCAGGTGCAGCCAGATTCAGGGCTAATCTAAACCAGTTGGTCTGCCTCTATGAAGGGCCAATATTTGTATGCATTGCCCAACAAAGCTTCTCCACGTGTGCAGACGCTCAGGAGCAGATTCCTAAAGATAAATGTGTGTGGCCTAAGCAAGAAAAAGCCAACACCACTGCGCATGAACTTCATAAAGACAGAAACAATAGGAAACAGATTTTTATTCATGAGTGTGACCACATCTGTACATCTGCTGAAGTGTTTACAACACTGAAAACTAAGAGACATTTCTGCCCACAATGGAGGACATCCATGAACTTAGCAGCTTTTTGTGTGTGTCTTCAACAGGAACAAGCCCGGATGCTGCAGATGGGCATCACTGGACCGGAGGGGCACGTCCTGAGCAGGCCAGAAGAGGTCTAAGACTTACTTTATTTAACTGTTCAAAAAGTGTAGATATCAAAGCTAAGAAAAAAAGACATCCTGACTTTAAAGAAATACTGCTTGTTGCTACTAAAATATTTTTTGCATACACAAACACATATGGGTTGGTTTCATACATATTGGTTTTTTATTCACATGTGGTTTCAGACACATGAGAGCTCACAGGGGGAAATATTCTCATTCCACCAGTTTTTGCTTTTAGAAGAAAGTGCAAAATCAAAGCCACAGTTCTAGCTCAGCAACTTTTCAGCTCTTAGATTTTCATAACTATTTTTTAATGTTTTTGTTTTTTTCAATCACATTGATTCAAATCTTAATAAACGTAACTTTAGGTGAGCAGATGCCAAGCTGGATTACATCCGTCAACATTGTTTGAATAAGTCTGATGCTCTATTTAGTTGCAATTATTTTGGTTACTGGATCTAGGCTGGACATGCTGACAGGAACACAATAAACAGCTTGAATGCTTATTTTCCCATTTTAAAGTACAAAATAACCGCAGCAGTCTTTTTGCTCAATTTTACCATTATGAACTTGAAGTCATTTATTGTGTTTTATGACAAACTTACACAAACATGAAGCTACAGATAATAAATCAAATAAGTCTTCTTTAAAAAACTAATGCTGTGTTCTAAATTGAAAGGGTGTCGAGTCAGTTTCCTTCTAAATCTTTGATGCAGCACAAGGGGAAAACATGTGGTGCTCATCTGATTCTATATAGGCTTATTTCAACATTTGTTTGCTGCTTTTATTAAATTAGTTTCTAACCAAATTGCATTTGGTACCAGAAAGAGAATGCTCAATGTTTCCAGTTAATATTGTGTAGTTCAGGGGTGGCCTGCTCCAATCCTTCAGAGACTATGGCCTGTTTGTTTTAGATAGGGTGACCAACCGTCCTCTGTTGACCGGACATGTCCTCTATTCATGTCCTGTTCAGGGCATCTGGGGGAATTTCATAGATTGATGAAAATGTTCGGGTTTTCATAGCTTTTAATGAGAGCAATAAGCATACTAATATTGACTGGTACGATGCATGCAATATCACACCGTTTCTCTCAACTGACGTCCTCCTCAAGTTGCTGCCTAGTGGATGGTTTTGATCTCTTCATAACACGGCTGTGATGCGCTGCACCACAATGGCCTGTGCAGCGCACACGGCGTTGCGACTGTTTACAAGATATCAAAGCGAAAGTGAAGTTTTACAGACGAACAGAGCTGGCATAGCTGGCATATGTGTTTCTGTGTGTGACAAAAGTGGCAAAGACCCAGTAGGTCCACATGGACCCAAAAACTATAATAATGCTGTGCAAAGTGAGAGTTCCTCTATTGACTGAGGAGGATGAAGATGAAAACTAAAGACTGGAGTATGCATATTTTTATTGTATTTTTGAAATGGCTGCTTTTTACATTTATCTACATTGAAAAGAAAATATTTGTTTTCTCAATATATTATATCCGAGTTTTGATAAATGTTTGTCCAGTATGACTTAAAAAGTGAACTATTATTGTTACTGGTAAATTTTCTAAATCGGAAGATTAATTATTTCCATTATTAATTCATTTCCAAATATTTTAAAGTAATTTTTATACTTGTGAAAGCCCATCTGAAGTTTGTTATTTAACTGTGCGTTCTAACCACATGGAGAATGCCCGCTTTAAATATGTTAAAATCAAAAGTGTCCTCTTTTTTAGAAATTAAAATATGGTCACCCTATTTTAGATGTTTGCCTGGTCCAACACACCAGAATCAAATGAATGATGCATCAGCAGGCTCTTACAGAACCATGCTAAGAATGCAATTCAGCTATTTGAATCATGTGCTGGAATAGGAATATTAAGACAGGCAGTTCACAGGCTCTTGTAGGCCACCCCTGACATAGATTATATGGTGCCTTGCAAAGGTATTCGTATTCAACTTCACATCTTGTCACACTGCAACTAAAAAGTTCAGTGTGTTTTACACAAAGTTTTACGTAATTCTGAAGTGGAAGATTAAAGCCACAGTAGAATATTTTAGATAAAAGCATATGTATATGTTAGAATAGTCCAGTAAAATTTCAGACCTAAATCTAATTGAACTTTCAGGTTGTTATGTAAGAAAATATGAAAAAGGTCAAGAGCTATGAATAAATTTGAAAGCCACTGCATGTTCTCCTGTCGTAGTTTCACATCATTCAACCCTGACAGGACATAGTTAGCTATTTAAAGTAAATTCTAATGAGAATAACATTTCCTTTTTAACCACATTGTGCTTGTACCTCCTCTGCAGCTGGAGGCAGAGGCTGTGTTTCGAGCTGTAACCATCGCAAGTCAAACCAACTGTCCTCTCTACGTAACCCGAGTCATGAGCAAGAGTGCTGCCGACATCATCTCGCAGGCCAGAAAAAAAGGTATTGAGAAGATTTTTTTTTTTTTTAAAGAGAACTTTACACCAAGTGAGCACCAGGTTAATGACAAAAAGGCACTTATATTGTTACTGTTTCCTTAAGGCCTGAAGTCAGGGCTGTGAATGTAAATTTTAAAATAATACAATATTAGAATCCGATGTAAAAAATAAGTGAGCACATATAAGAAGAAAGTGTACTTGGTTTTTTTTTTGGTCTTAAAAAAGGCTGTATTAGATCATATTAAGCTGACCTCAGATTTCATTCTTTTTCGTTTATATGCACTCCCTGGATGACTTTAAGCTAGAAATGTTTTACTTGGATCCATTCCCAAGTTCCTTCCTTACAAATCTTGAAAAAATGAATCACTGACGTGTAAGAGCAAAGGACTGGAAACAAAAGCAAGATAAAAGATTATTACTGTTATTGACAGCAACTAACCCTCCGTCATTACTAAAACTTAACTACAAATACAAACAGGTTTCAGTCACACAAGTAAGAGAAACCTTTTCAATTGAAGTACATGAATAAAGCTTAGTTGATGAATTTTATGATCGTGGAACTATCTTAAAGGCATTGGTACTTTAATTTAATTTAATTTAATTTAACATTGCTGCTGTTATCTCTTTCACAGGAAATGTGGTGTTTGGGGAACCAATCACAGCCAGTCTGGGGACTGATGGGACACATTACTGGAGCAAGAACTGGGCCAAAGCTGCTTCTTTTGTTACATCACCTCCGCTTAGCCCTGATCCCACTACCCCAGACTATCTGAACACACTGCTGGCAAGGTGAGCTAGTCGCTTTGATTTAGAAAAGAATAGAATAGAATAGAATAGAATAGAATAGCCTTTATTGTCATTGCACAAACCTGTGTACAGCGACATTGGATTTGCTTATCTGACTGGTGCAATAAAAGCAATTTAAATAAATGAATACAAGTAAAACATATAAGTGCAAAATCTAAAAGACAGCAAACAGTCATTCCTTTCATTTATTGATTTCATTTATTTCATGAGTTTTACTGTTTAAAATTCTTATTGCCCAAGGGAAGAAGCTGTTTTTAAGCCTGTTGGTCCTGGTTTTTAAACAGCTGTATCTTCTTCCTGAGGGCAGGAGGTTAAACATGTGTTGCCCTGGATGTGAGGAGTCTGAGAGTATTGTTCCTGCCCTTTTGAGACACCTCTTGCTGGCAATGTCTTCCAGGTTTACGGGTGCATCTAAAAACGGTGTAATTTCTATTTACTAATACTATTTACAAATAAATTTATTAATACTAATTTACTTCAGTAATTCAATTCATTCTGTGTATTTTGTATATTATATAACTGTATTATATAAATTTATTAATCTATCCATCCATTATCTGAACCCTTCCATCCTATGCAAGGTTGCGGGGGGGCTGGTGCCTATCTTCAGCAGTCACTGGGTGAGAGACGGGGTACACCCTGGACAGGTCCCCAGTCCATCGCAGTGTATAAACTTATACTAAGTGAAATATTTCAAGAGTTTTTTTTCTGTTCATGGTTATGGCTTACAGCTAATACTGAGCACTGAGCAACAGTTCAGTCTTTGTTTTGCCTTAGACCAGACATATTTTTCTGACGTTCTCTCTGGTTCAGGAGGGACTACAATTGTAGTAAATGTTCTGGATGTGTCTGTATGAGCTAGCTCTTGGAGCGCTGACTCTAGCTGCAATCCACACCTTGTGACTACCCAAAATCTTAAATCTTAAAGGCACACCTTTTTCTACCACACTATTTAATTCCACTAAACTCACCATTAATGTGCTTGACTACAGCACTGTGTCGGACAGGTTTTTTAGCAGTTAGCTTTGTGGATTACTGTCCTTGTGGAGGGTGTCTGATGGATAATCATCTAATCAGTGTTTCTGTGTTAAAAATTGTTTTTCTGTTTAGTCTCATGTAAAAATATGAATTTTGAGATTTATTATGACTTATCACAATGAACTGAAATAAGAAGTTGAAATGTGTCACTTCGGGGGGTAAGCCACATTCACTTATTCGCACTCACAAATGTGACGTATGATAGGAGGACGATGAAATCGAAGTTACAGCCTTGCAATTGTTGAGTGCAACAAGATGGCTACTCTGCTATTGAACAACAGTCACCCCAGACAACACTAAACATCACCAGATGTAATTTTTGCATCAGTTTGGTGATCATGTGTCCTCTTCTGGGATCCTCTGCTTCCTTGTTGTGTGGTTTCCAACAGGGCTCAGTTCTAGGTCCCCTCCCATTTCCTTGTATTTGCTCTCACTTGGTCTTATACTTTCACTTTTATGCAAATGTATGTCAGATCTATATCCCCTCTGAAGAAAAAAAGGGCCATGCTCTGTGCAGCCATTAGGCCGTTCTCTTGATGACAGTAATGCTTGTATGACATTTATATTTTTTTAAATTCAATGAAAAACAGACACAGCTGATCGTTTTTTTGTAACCCCACTGAGACCCCCAATGTGTTTTTTGATTCCTTGCCCCAGTATAATAAGTCAGTTGTCACGGACTTGGGGGTCAAAGTGGACCCTGATCTTAAATTTGACAGATCCGGGAAGTTGTTGTTTCAAGCTTTTTCCACTTGGGCCAGCTGCCTAAAATAAAGCCAATTCTTGGTAAAATACACTTTGAGACAGCAATTCACACACTTGTTACCGCTCGACTGGATTAATGTCATAGACCTTATGTAGGGGCCAGTGCTTCCTCCATTACTTTTTACCAGAGGGCGCAAAATGCTGCCGCTCGTCTTTTAAGTGGCACTCGGAAGTTTATGCACATTTCCCCCATCTTAGCACCTTAGCTTCACTTCACTGGCTGTGTGTTTTATTCAGTTTCAGTTTTCAGTTGATTTTTAGACTGTTTTTGTATACCTTTCCTATACAGCTATTGCTTGTTTATTGTGTTTTTATGTTTTTGCTTTGCTGTTTTTTATTAGGTGCTGTCGCATATTATTTTAACTGAAAAGCTCTTTGGTCCTGTGCTTTACATGGCTTTATAAATAAAGTTAGATTGGATTAGATAATGTACAGCTCTGGTTGTTATACAATTGTGTATCCACCAATTCCAATTTTGAATGTCTATAAATATTCAAGCATAACTTCTGCAATCTGAGAAATCGATTTCCTGGATCTGGCCCTGTGTTTTTATTACTCTCATTGTTTGCAATTCTCAGTGGATAGGCTACATACACTCTTGTGTTTTATCTTTACCAATAAATGAAAATGAATTGTTTTTGACTTGTTTATAACTGTTGCTACCTACCAAGTGGATTTGGAAAGACTTATACAGAAACAGGAAACATTACTAATGGGGGTTTTTCCTGGAGGAACAAACCTTGGCACTCTGCTTACTACTTTTCCTGCTAAACTAAATAATCACATTTCTTTGTGTTTGCAAAGCACTTCTTGTGTGTGCAGACTTCTCTCTGCTGGCATTATTCCATCATCATTTGTCATTTCCTCATAGTGGAGACCTCAGTGTGACTGGCAGTGCTCACTGTACCTTCAGCGTGGCACAGAAGGCCATTGGCAAAGATGACTTCACTCAGATCCCAGAAGGTCTCAACGGAGTGGAGGAAAGAATGGTGCTCATCTGGGATAAAGCTGTGGTGAGGCCTTGTTGGGCTACTTTTTGGGTTTTTAAACTTAGGAAATAGATATAACATAATATAATGGCACATGCAAATGATGATATAATAACTTTTAACATTATGCCTCACAATATCACAGATACATTCGGTGTAAAAGTTTTTTTTCCACATGTTTTTTTCTGATTTTAAATGTTCCCTACAGCTGAAACTTTTTTCTACCTTCCTCAATCCATTTTTAATAAATTTCTCCATCAGTCTTTTATTTCACACAGCAAATTACTCCTCATTTTCTTTGTGTCCTTTTGTCGCTGCATCACAATTTGACTGGATTTAGGCCTTGTTTAGTTTTGTTCAGGAATTCAAAGCAGGCTATTCTCTGGGTTAGGTGCTCTGAATCCAAGCTCCAAAATGAGTCTGAACCTAAGAGCTTTCACAGAGGTTAATAACTAAATATGTTTACCTGTACCACCAGCTCTTCCCTAATGCTGATTCTAAACTAATAGCCGTTCCTTCTATGAGTAAAAGGACAGAGCGCACAAGAGAAGAGGATCAACATTATGTTATGTTTTCATTAATAGACTGAAAGTTTCCCACACTATACATATTTTTACAAATTAAAAATCTGAAATAGGGCCGCACGATATTGGAAAAAACTGGCATGCAGATGAGGATTAAGTACAATTGTGTGTTTAACTAATTTCAACATTTCTCTACATTTTACACTGGATTTCACAAACATTCCTGTTATTCTTATTAGGTCACACTGCAGGTTGTTTAAAGCTGCTGTCCGGGGAATATATTTAGGTATCAAAGTTTTATAAATCTTTGAAAGTGCGGTTCTATACTATGATAAACTGCAGGTACTCCACAACATTTGTTATTCTTTCTAAGTCCCGCCTTCCTCCGTAGACCCCTATACAATTCAAACTGACTGCCTAATTTTTTTTGCCAATAGAATTCGATTTTCCTTCTTATCAGCTGTCAATCAATGCACATCTCTTGTGGGTAGAGGTGACAGGAGGGGCGTACTCCTTGTCAGAGTACTCGCAGAAATCAAACATCTAAGTAAATTTAAATAAAAATAGCACATGGCTGTGCAATGCAAAGTGTACATTAGGATAAATGATATGTGCAGGAAGAAAAAGGGTACCACTGAAACTATTTGTTGTTAGCCATTTAGCAATGATTTAGCCATTTAGCAACACAAAGATAGCCTATGGCAGTTGTAGTTGTTATCTTAAGAATCATGTCCAAGGGATTTTTTTTTTTTTCATAAATGTAACTGCTACAAAACTGATTGAGGAAGAAGTAAACATTAAAATTAGTTGAATTTATGCTCACCTCTGAAATAACAATAACAAAAATACAATGATGCTTGATAGCACTTGCTGCTTTCCTATTTGACCTGCTGTGGCACCACAATTGATGCCCGTGCACCATTGTTGAGGTAGGGCTAAAGAGATCAGAACGGGGCAGAAGGATGTTTTGGGAGGGGCATCAGTACATTGGATTTAAAAAAAAATCTCTCTCTCCCTCAAATAATCCGGACAACAGCTTTAAATCAATCAATTTTTTTGTTTTGTAAAAATTTTGCCCATTTTTGTTTTAAGCTTCCTTAACTTTACAGCAGACAAGTATTAGCAGTTTTCTGTATAGGACAAAAGAAGTTGTCAAGGTATTTTTTTGTTAAGAGATAAACAGTAAAACGAATACAGTGCATTTTAAAACCTTCTGAATATGTCTGTGTGCTACTTTCTGTGCTTCAACACCTCTAGCAGAACAAGGATATATAAATATATGCGTTTATCTCTGGAGACCAAAGTTACAAAGGTCTACATTGACATGGGTATGTCTGTGACAGCACCAGTGATCTGCATGTTTGTGGTTTTGTGCACTCAGACTACGGGTAAGATGGATGAGAACATGTTTGTGGCCGTCACCAGCACTAATGCTGCTAAGATCCTGAACCTTTACCCTCGGAAGGGTCGGATCGCGGTGGGATCTGATGCCGACCTTGTCATCTGGGACACAGACGCTGTTCGCACAGTCACTGCCAAGACTCACAACTCGGTATGTATACAGGTCAAAGCATGTGTTTGTATTTGTTTCAGGTTCTAGACAAATTGATCCCTCCAGTATTTAGTTTTCTTCAAACGCTGTTTGATTTTCATCTTTTTCTCCTGTCTTTCAATTGACCAATTGTTTTGAAGTGGGTATATTCAAAAAGTGTAACTGATTTATTGCAACAGATTGCCTTAAATATTTTAACTCTTGCAGGGGCAAAAAAAGAACCTAACACAGAAACATTAAAACTGTGGTTTTAGAAACCGTGACCTTCGGATGAACAACTAGCTATAATATGTGACATGTGTCTACATCTGTGTTTCCAGGAGAGAATATTATGGAGAGAAAAGCACATTTTTGAACAGCTTCCAGGGACCTCTTAGTTCCCCTGAACGGAAATTAAGTCTCAGTGGATGTTCATGACTAATTCCACTCACACTGCACTTGTAACGTGACCAGCTTTTAGTTTAAAGTCGAGCCTCAGTAAATCCAAAACAGTTCAGCAATGACAGACTTATGACTGTAGAAAAAAATGGATTGCTTAAATCAGAATCAGAAATGCTTTATTAATCCCAAAGGGAAAATTCATGTTTTTCAGTACAACCCGTCCGAGAGAAAGAAACAAAAGAAAACATGTAAATGCATGTTGCAAAATCTCTTCTGTGATTGAACACCAGAGCCCTCATTTATCAACCATACTTAAGCACAGATCTGTGCATATTTCGTGCATAGGAACAATTTTACACATTGTGTAGTAGTATTTACTGTACCATCTTGTACTTGTGCATAGAAATGTTCCTAAATATAAGAACAGCTCTGACCATGCGTACGTGAAGCATCTAGTGTTAATACGGGGGAACTTCAACACTGAAACAGTTTTACTTTGACGGAATATTTATATCATCAGTTTATCACCTCTGCCAAGGAGCTAATCTTGGCGGCTGTCTGTCTTTTAGCAAAATTACTCAAAAGGTTATGGATGAATTTGAATTAAAAGTTCATGAAATGTTAGAAATTTGCTATAAATTATTACATTTTGGGGGTGATCATGCATGAAGATCCTGTGAATCGCAATCTGGGGGGGAGGGGGGTGTAACGTGCTTCGCGGAGGACTGTGCTTTTTTCACTTGTCACATCAAGCGCTTCAGCTTAAAAGGACGTTGTTACACTTGTAAATAAAAGGTTTGAAAACTGTACTGTGAAAACTGGGTGATCCTGCTTATCGGTGGAGCAGGTTGTCGCTGTCTTTGTCCATACTTATGCCATCCAAAGCAGTGTCTCCAATAATGCTGACCTCATGCGTGTCAAATGGGATGATCTGGACACCCCCCGGTAGAAGATCTGGCCCAGATGTTTGCTGAGGGATGTTTTATTGTATACAGTTTGATTTTGAACCATTTTCCCAACAGAAACCTCTCCACTGTCACAACTGCATATACTGCCTCTGTCACTTTCTCCCAGGCAGTGTTCTTTTTTTAGTGGTTACCCCTGAGCTGATAGAACCAAACAGCAATGTTTGGGACAAATGTAACTGATTTTATTTGTTCAGAGACGAGAATAACATCAAATTAAACAGTCTTTGCCAAATTTTTTTATGTCTGTCCAAGGAATTTACCTGCTTCATGCTGGAGGGAGGGTGAGATGAAGCAGAGGAACCGCTGATCTGTGTTATAATGAATTTGGATTAACTATGACAATTTTCAAAAAGTCTGTTCATCACAAAGTTTTTTTTTGCCCCACTTATGTTTCACCTCAATTTCGATGTCACCTAAATTACTTTTTTTGCTCTCTTGGCCGTTATTTTCAGGAAGAACACAAGGTCTTCATGCATGTGTCAGAGAATGTGGGGTTACCAAGTATGGTTAATTGAGGGCGTTTCTGTATGCAAATGACTGTGAACGGGCACGAGCACCTAGGTACGCACATGTGGGATTTATCAACAGATGATTGCGGAGGAACATGCATACGAGTGGCCACCGCATATTTGATAAATCCGGCTTTTAACTGTTCATTCTAAATTTCATTCGTAGGATAGAAAATAGGACAGTTTCAACAAACGTTTGATAAATGAGGGCCGAGGAATATGGTGCATGTGGTGTTTGACCCAATGATATTTTCTCCAGCCAAATCTTTTTATCTCTGTGGATCATCAAAATAAATATTTAAAAGACTTTCTAGAATTTTACACCTTCAAATCCATTGCAGTAATGTTTAAAAGGTATCCATTAAATCACAAGTATTTCTGTATTTATGTGGTGCTGCTAAAAAACTCAACTGAGGATGTTCTGATTGTTGTTTTTTTTGCCTCATACAGATTGTAGTTTTTAAAGAATATACTATCTGTATTCTAGAAAAATTAGTAGCTTTAAAGTGATGTGAAAAGGAGAACTGCATCAGTGTTACACATCTTACAACAGCATCATTTTTACAGTATCCATTGTTTTACAGATTTTTTGCCCAAACCAAAGTTGGGAGTCAGTAAACAAATCTCTTGCTCCTGTTCACAGTGTTTTCATGCTGCTAGGCTAGTCTAATGTTAGGATGTTTTCTCGATGTTTTTTTACAACTCGATCATTCAGCTAAAAGTTTATCCCTTTATAAACTTAGTGTGGAAATGACAAAAACCAATACAGACTCTTTTTCATTATAAAAGTCATTGTAAATTGTGAAAAAAATTTAAGTTGGTAAGAATTTAAAAAATATATAAAATAATGTGCACACCCTTATAATAAAGTAGTGCACATGAATAAGCCATGTTTTTTTTTCTTCATAAATCGCAGTGGCTCTGCTTGCTGGCTGTAGTATAAAATTACACAGTACTCCAAAAACAGGCATTGTGAGCTAAATTTTAGTTGGAGACTCTAACATCAGTTTTTTTTAAAATACCTTGGTTGAGCTGTTGCCTAAACTTAACCCAAGAAAAGAACATGTCTAAACAACAGTGCAGTCTTAATTTGATTAGTATGACCTCAGAAATAGATTAATATTTATATTGTGGCTCCACCTGGAGAGTAGCAGGGAGAGTGGCAGTAATCAGGTGGATATTCTGGAAAGGCTCAACCAACCTGACCCAAATAACATTCCAGCTCAACAGCTATCAAACAGGACCCTCCATTTCCAAGCGAGTTGGTACAAGCAGTATCCATGGCTGCACTATAGCTCCTCCATCAAGTGTGTTCTGTGTTTTCACTGTGTTAAAACATACACCATAAAGAAAAGTGAAAACTGTCCAAAAAGGCAGACCCTGCCTTTTCATCAAAGGGATTCAATAATTGGAAGAATGCACTTGCCAGTTTTCAGCGGCATCAAAATAGCAAATCCCACCATCATGCCGTGACAGTTAGTGCTCAAGAGAGAAGCCCGATAGATTCACAACCTTGGAGCACTTTTGTGTCCCCACCAATCTCAAAATCAAACCTACTCCCTTGACCTGGCACATGTGAGAAATCCAGTTTCTAATTCACATATAGACACAAGAGGGTTTGCACACAGGTGGCTCAGCAGTACAGGAAACTAAAGATTTAGCAGCCAAGGAAAAATCCTGGGGTAAACACTTTTACTAAAATTGTCAGTTAAGTTGATCTTCAGCTTAAATAAATTGGTTCTTATTTGATAAGGTTTTGTTGGTGTGAAAGAACACTTTCCTCCTGATGGTGAAACTAAGTGACACTGAGTGGAAGGCTCTACATTCTCTAAATATACTGAGTCCATACACTGAGGATTTGTGGGTTCTTACATGGTGATGTCACCTTTCCATTTCCTGCTCGTTGTCCCTCCGGATAAAACAGCATCTCCAAGTACAAAACAAGAACACCGCAGCTCTCACTGCTATAAAGTTACCTTAGTAACTCGGCAAAATATAACTGTCCTTAGCTACTAGCTTATTGTCATGGGACAGTACTTTTATCAAGCTGTACTGTCTGGTAGTTTATCTGTTAGCCTGCATCTGGTTTGGGTTGATTGCTTTTGTTAATGTAAAAAGGGGATTTTTGGATACATTACACAAGAACAGGCATCGACACAAACAGTGAAACACACTTGGCTTAGTCATGACATCATATTTGGCATGCAGTGAGCCTTAGTTATGTCCTGTTCTGGCCCGAATATGGACAGCAGCAAATAAAAAAGGGGGGGGGGGGGGGTCCGTGTGCAGAGGAAATATGTAACAATGGAACAGGAGGAGGGGACCATCAGAGACCACAGACACACCGAGAAAAGAGAGTTTGAGCAAGATTGGGGGAGATGGAAAATACACAATGTTGAAAAACCTGAATGAAGTTAAACGACAAGATATGTGGTGTTATTTTGAAAGGAAGGAAGCGCTAGTAAAGGTCCAAAGAAGAGTTCATCCACAATGTCTTAATATTTTTAAACATGTCATATTGTCACAACTAATTTTCATAAAATCCCTGTTATACCTTTCTTTGTGGCTTTTAGACAGCTGAGTACAATGTCTTTGAGGGCATGGAGCTGCGTGGTGCACCGCTGGTGGTGATATGCCAGGGGAAGATTGTTCTGGAAGATGGGAACCTTCATGTCACCTCCGGAATAGGTCGCTTCATTCCCTGCTCCCCCTTCCCTGACTTTGCCTATAAGCGCATCAAAGCCAGGAAGCAGGTGAATAACAACTCTTTCGCTATTTCATCTGTTTATTTATTTATTTTTGCCCGGCTTGTCCCCATGGGGAGCAGAGCTTTCAGTCACTCTGCTCCTCGGCTGTGGAACTCACTTCCTCCTGTCATCAGAAATATTGACTCTCTTCCTTTATTTAAATCACAACTCAAAACGCATCTGTTCAAACGGGCTTATTCACTTTAGACACTGATTTTGGTTGTTGTACTGTCTACTTATTTGCTATTTGATAATTGTTTTGTTTATTGTTCGTCTATGTATTATTTTGCAGTTTTTTTCCCTTCACTGTAAGGTGACCTTAGGTTTTAGAAAAACACTCTCAAATAAAATTATATATTTATTTATTTAGGCAAGGCAATTTTATTTGTATAGCACACTTTCAACTACAAGGTAATTCAAGGTGCTTTGCATGATTAAGGGGTAAAATAAAAATAGCAGTGAAACACAGACAAAGCATATGAAGTAAGAAGAAAAGTGGTCAGTCTGTCCTCCAGCAGTCTAAATCTCTATAGATCTGCCTCCCATTCTACTTTTAGAAATCCTAGGAACCACCAGTAAATCTGCAGTCTGAGAGCAAAGTGCTCTGTTAGGAACATATCAGATCTCTGATGTATGATGAAGCTTGATTATGAAGGGCTTTATATGTAAGAAGGAGGATCTTAAATTATATTCTGGATTTAACAGGGATGCCATGAAGGCAAGCTTAAACCGGGGTAATGTGATCTCTCTTTTTAATATTTATCAGAACTCTTGCTGCCGCATTTTGGATCAACTGAAGGCTTTTAATTGCATTTTGTGGACTTCCTGAAAGTGAAGAATTACAGTAGTCCAGCCTTGAGGTAACACATGCATGGACTAGTATCAGCATCACTCCTGGGCAGGATGTAATATTGGTAATTTTAGCAATATTCCAGTGGTGCAAGAATAAAATCCTAGAAACCTGTTTAATATATTTATTCTTCAAATTTCTTCAAGACTTTTTCAGCCATTTTTTGTTGTATCTGATTCATATTTCTCTCTAGGAACTATATTTAGTGTTGAGTGTTAAAAAAATATTCTTATTGTAGCCTTCCTATGAGCAGTCATTAACAGTGAGCTATATTACATTAATTCTTTAAATGTAGAGGGACATTTTTCAAGCCTTTTATTTTTTATCATTTTTTAATCAATATTTCAAGCCTTTAATTTGTTATCATTTTTGATGATTATGGCATACAAATAATGGACATTCAACATTCAGTGTCTCAGTAAATTAGGGTTTTACATAAGAACAACAAAAAAGCAGTTCTATACCTGTAGATCCTGTGACAGACAGCTGTTTTTTTTTACCTGACAACTGACCAAAGCTGCAAAAATACTAATTGGCGAAGGAGCAAAAGGTCCAATGGATCTTGAATGAACATTTGACTTGCCTCTGTAAAAAATTCAAATTCCTTTGAAATAGAACTCACAGCTTTTGTTCTTCCTCTGACTTCAGCTCAATGATATTCAAAATAACAGTCTTCTTCCCGCTTTTAAAACTTTGACACTAAAGACAGTTTATTTCAACATGAGCTGGTAGTGCTTATGTTTGTCTGTTCACTGAAAAAAGATTGGAGTTTTCAGTTTCAAACCAGACCTTTGCCTTTCAGGCCCGATCAAGCTGAAATCTCAGCCAATTCTGGTCACCAGCCGTGTTCTCGGTGGATGGCTGGAGTTTGTTTTTGATGATACTCCAAAAGCTGTTTAGAAATCTCGCTTTTACAACCGGAAGGCCACAGGGACGCTGAGGGCTTTAAAGGGAATTTATTGAACAGTGACTTGCTGGTTGCTTCTCAGCCATTAAATCGCTTAAATATATGATGTCAGCTTATATTTGTTGTGTGCCGTATTCTTCTGTTGTCAGTTACAGCCGCGTAAAAAAATTTAACTTTTTTTTTTTGTTGAATAGCTGGAAGCTAGTTGAAGAATATTTTAAGAATAGCAATAACGGTAAATAAAACTTTACAACATTTAAAGAACTTAATTTGAATAATCTAATACTAATAAGTGGTGCCAGGAGTTTCTCATTTTCAGATGTTTCCTAATTTGCAGCGGACTGTTGATGAGAAAATGGAGCTGCTGTAACAGTGTCCTGTTTATCTTGGTAGCAGTTACTGTTTTGCCTTCATGGATCACAGATGTCTCATTTTAACTTTTAACAGACTTCCAAGGTTCCACTGAGTCACCTCACAAACCGGTAGACATACAAAACGATAGCTTTTTCACTTACATTAGCTTCATTTGGAAGCATAAATGCTGTGTATATTTAGTTTTCTTCTGCTCAAAAATCTAATGGGAAAGGTATATTTTGTCAGCGAATTAAGCCAACATCACACTTATACAGTTATGTGTAAAATCTTTGTTATGCTTCCTAATTATTTGCCCTACATCCTGCATCTCTAACATTTGTTTGTCCTGTAGTTGGCTGTCCTGAGGGCAGTGCCTAGAGGAATGTACGATGGCCCAGTTTCTGAATTCTCCATGTCCCGCGGCGGTACCCCTTCTGCCTCAGCACGCACCTCTCCCACCAAACAACCCGTCAGAAACCTGCACCAGTCTGGATTTAGTCTTGCAGGTAACCCTATACCATCAACTGGTTCTGACTTCCTAAAAGAAACATCTCTGTTCTCTTCGTTCTTTGCTTTATACAGTATGTCCTGACATCAAGCGAGAATGCATGTGCTTAAGTTTCTAGTAGGTTTAGTAGGTTTTAGTAGCTATGGAGTGTAGTAAATTAGCACACTGCATTTATCAGTATTACATGGCGTATGTTAGTACATCCCAGAAATTCTGCATCTGAAGTTTACATGCATACTAGTTTGTTAAAGTGCTAGGCTAACATTACCATGTTTTTTTTCTATTTGATATATTTACTCACTAATGACTTGACTTTTGTTATATATAGCAAGTCATATCGTCATCGCAATATTGAAGAGTGTCATCGTACATTGCACATTTTGCTCATATCGTGCAGGCCTACTTGAAATTTATATTTAAAAACACATACAGAAATAAAAAAAAATTTAATTAGTTTATTGTTTTTCTTTGAACTTCATTCATTTTAATTACTAGTGTTTCACCTGCTTTCTACACTGCTCTTCCCTAAATCAAAGGCTGTTTGAGGATATCAGAGCGTAGTGCAAAAAGCAGGTCAGCTCGCACAGACTTCAAAAGTTGTAGCAGCCAATATAATCTCACTTTAATTACAAACATTGTTGTAAAGGGTAAAAAAAAAACTGTTTTAGGGAAAACTTTGATTCATTTGATCAATAAAATGATGTGCATGGCCCACAATACAATTTTCTAAACTATAACATAGGGAGAGAATTTAATATTCAGTTGTTTACAATTTAATTATTAACATCAAACATAAAACCAAATCAGGTAATATAAAATTAGAAAAATGTCAACCCTGACATTTTGGCAAAGTACAAGCTAAAGTTAAGACCAAACTGCTCTTTCAAGGTATTTTTTTTACAGGTTTTGTTCATACATATAAAATAGCCAATGAGAATTAAACAAAATGTGTTTGTTTTTTCCTTACACATGCTTTTTAAATTTAGTAAAATCATATTTTTACTGTTTTTGGAGTGAAACTGGATACATTTTCTTTTAATGCAAAAACCACTAGTTTTTCAGTCCAAACATCTTGACACGGTCTGTTATAAAGGCCTGTGAGATCACAGTAATATCATTATTTGGCTTTTGTTCTATCATACAGAGTGACAGCCTGATTGTGTTCCTATATCAGGTTAGCAAAGTACAAAGTTAGATTCAGACAAGAAACATTAGTAATTGTTTCAGTCAATTACTGTGACACTCTATGGACTAAGAAAATAATTGGTGTCATTTATATAGATGGGTCGTTAATTAGATGAGAAAACCTTTCAGCTTTTGAAAATAAATGTAGAATTTTTTAAAGGTAATAACTCACTCAAGAAGATCTTTAGTAGAATATATAACTTGTCTATACAAGCATAGCTAATGAGTGATACCTCACTGAAGAAAGTCTGACCTTTGTGGAAAGAATTCCACATTTGATTACCTGTATCTGAGGCTTCTCCTGGTTTCCCAGGTTTTGCAACAGTTTGTGTGATCCTGTGTAGGCGTGCATGTGTGTGTGTGTGTGTGTGTGTGTGTGCATACTTTGAGAATGAGTTGCACTCCTTTTCTATTTTAGTTTTTGCAGAGCTACCACCTGCAGAGTTGATTTACTTGTCTGGAAGGAGATGGGAGGGATTGTTTGATTAGTCACAGTGTATCATGGTCTGACATCATTCTGCTTTCCATTATGGTGCTTGCAGATCATTTGATTCAGCCTCTGGCTCATCATTTGGAAACTATACTTTATGTCAAACTTTGAATATTGTACTTGATGCCTCAGTAGTACTAATGCAGCAAAATATGGCAGTTTAAATATCCAGGGGAAAAATATAGAAAATAAATATTTTGAGTAACAATTATTTGTGTGCCAACTTAGTAAGAGCTTTTAAATGACACATAAATCTAAACAGTTTGACAAACAGTGTCTTTGGTTTCCAGAGGAGGGTGCCAAATTCTGATTTTGGCTGCTGTTTCATAACTTGTAATGGTTATGTAGGCCTGCATCAGTCTATAAATCACGGTTACAGTGCATTTGCACTGCTGCAAACTTTTGGTAAAAGTGGTGTATTTATGGACATTCCCAGACAGTATCGTTTTAAATCAGATTTGTTTAGTTAAACGAATAAATCAATGTTAGAAATTCATCTGGTCATGTAGTTTAGTTCAATTTTCACAGAAAGGGGTGTAATTATATTGTTTGACCCACTTAATCACTGATGTTGTGTTTTAAAGTTTTCCAAATAATTTTCTCAGTTCATCAACTGAGGTTTTTTCCAACCACATATTTTCCCAAACAGAAACAGTCAACTCTTAAATTTACAGACTGTCCCTTTTTCAGCATTGCTAAACTCTTGTGTCTAGGAAATAATTGCTACTAGGAAGAACTGCCACAATCTAGTTTGAATAATGTTGTCTTACTCATCACATACCTCTTTTAATCAAATATTCAACAACAGGCTTAGTCAAATCAGTGTTGGTATTCCTCCTAATAGTTTGATTTTACAGATTTGTGGAAAATGCAAGCAAAAACATTTTCAGAGCTGGCAAAAATCTTAATATATTGTTTCATACAGTTTTTTCACATTTTTCATGTTACAGTCACAAATTTAACATAAACTGTAACATCGAGACATTGGAAGTTGAAACTAACATAAAGTTGTGTGCAATAGTGACATGAAAAAAATATTTGTATTTAGGGCCCTTTACACCGATGCTACAAAAAAATCGCCTAATTAGCAAATTGAGTTCATTAGTGTTTATGGTTATATAAAAGTTAGCCGATCATTCGAAAATGAAAAGAATATAGCACAATAGTAAAAAAAAAAAAGCTGACCACCTGAACTGACATGCCACGTAAGGACAGAAATAATCAGAGAAGTTGTCCCGAGGCCCTTGGTAACTCTGAGGACCTGCTGAGATCCATTGCTCAGCTGGGAGAATCAGAGTTTTCCCCTGAAATCTCCAGAAATACAGTGAGATATGAGGTTGTAATATGCAACATCTAAAAAATGTTTATAGCGCATGAATTATATTTTAAAGACTTGTTTTATAAAAATTTCTTCCTAGTCTTTAAGCCCCTCCAGCATCTTGGATATTCCTTTTTTTTTTATTATTATTACAAGAAAAAGCTAATCAAATCCTAAGGCTTATGGTAATTTATAAAAATATATATATACTTACATTATCACCATCAGGTTTAGTGTTTTAGTTCTTAAGTAACTTTTTTCCTTGGTTTTCCAATTGCCTGTCAGATCTTTTTCCTAAGCCTATTCCGTTTTTTTCATAGAATGTTTTCACTCTCTCTTTCTGTTTAGGTCCTCCCACCCCAGAGGAAGCTCCCATCAGGCCACCTGGTCGCCGTATTGTAGTGCCCCCTGGTGGTCGTTCCAACATCACATCTCTCAGTTAAACAGCAGGAACACAAAACACTCCAAGAAGAACAGCCAGTGTGTACAATAGAGGGAGGGTTAGGGAGAGGGGGAGGGTAAGAGGGAAAGAGGGAAAGAGGGAAAGAGGACCAGGGTTAGTAAAAATTTGAAGAGCAAAACACTGAATCCTCATGCCTTACCTATCACAATGCTACTATGCTCAGATGAGAATTTTATCAGTTTTCCTGAACAGTGCAGAACGTTTTTAAAGTTGCCAACAAAGCACATTACACATGAACAATGTCAACCTCAGTTCATGTCAGTGCAGAATACTTTATACCAACCACAAAGCCATGTTCTTCTATGTAGTTGGTAAATACTAGTAAAACTTCAAATCATCACATTTACCCATAAAAAGGAATTAAATGTTTTTTCAAGGGAAAATTGATACTGATTTCTCTTTTTACCCTGCTTGGCTTTCAATATCACCCCCTTTTCAGTAGCTCGATTTCTCCATAGTCAGCAAAACTGAAAAATAGATCCCACATTAGCCATGTTTTGTCATGCAGTACCATTGATTAGCTCTAGTTGGCAATGTACATACGATAGATGTAATGTAGCTTTGTGAATGATGTGGTTGCAGCCTGTTTTGGGTTTACCGGACCAATTAAAATACTTTTATCACCTCTAAAACCAGGAGAGCTGTTGGACATGGAGCTGCATGGGCCACATTAATATGGGCGACGTGATCCATGATCCTTTTCCACCTCCTCCTGTCAGGCGATATCTACCGTCCTCATTATGTACTGTATTGATGTTAAAAAAAGAAAATTGGATCTGTGCTTAAGAAATAACTCAAAGAACACACAAAGCAAGAGGAAATATTAAAAGGGTTTTTATTATTCTTCATTCCCTTAAGGTTGGTCATTTTATTGTCTAAAGTACATTTTGAGAAACAGTGCTTTCCTTTTGCTTCTAGTAAACTGGTTGCTCCTGTCTCGCTATGATCATTTTAACTATACAGATTGGTGGAAGAGAACGGGCACTGACAAAAAATACACACTCTAAGCTGATTGGGTAAAAAAAAAAAAAGCTTTATTACTGCTCTTTACTGATGTTTATTTTTATCTTTAACTAACTTGGCTTTTATGTAAAGGACAAGTGAAAGACCAACATTCGCTTGTTATTCCACCGTAACCCTTTAATGAAATCCTCAATGCATTCAACAGCAGCCTGGAACTAAACCCGCCTACTTTCTGATAAGACAGAGGATGGTAGTACCGTCAGGGAAGACATTCCTTTTTAAGTTGCTCTTTATTTGGTAACGATTGAAACATGATACTCTTTTTATTCAGACTAAGGCAGACATGAGATGTGTTTTTTTTGTATTTATGTTAGGATGACAACCTTTGTTTACTGTTATTTTTCTTTTTTTTACTATTGTGTCAGAACTCTGAGATGGCAGGTCAATAAAAGGTGTGCTGGTATGAAATGTTTCCTGAATAAACATGGGTTGCAGCTGATGTTATTTCTTCATTTCATTTCTTCAGGAATTTTGCCCCTTCGTCATTTACTCCTGAAGGTAAATTCCTTTTGTAATCAGCTTTTTCATGGCGGAAAATAAGCCACCAATATTTGTACCAACTGTAGGGATATTTTGGAACTGCTTTGACAGCTAGTTATTCAAAAAAAAAATTCTGTAATATGCTCATAGCCTCGGATTTTGCTCATAGTTCTTCTGGTTTGGTCATAGGTAAAAATATATATATTTTTTTTTGCAATAGTTAACTGGCTTAAATGGAAATCACAACCACTATCAATTTAAACAGGATACAATTTAAAATCTTCAGAAAATATTAATTACAGAAAATAAATCATATCCCAGATAATATTATTATTTATCTACATAATCCATTAATTAGATACCAAGAGAAAGAAACAATGGATGAGCAGGGAAGTAGGCTTGGACAAAAGGGCAAAATCTGTTTATGAAATTGGATAAGAGGAGGAATTTATCTGGAATAATTTCATCATGACCTAAAAAGTGAAACTTCGCTATTCAATAGTTCAAAACAAATTTCCCTGTGGTTTTACATTTCCTTGTGAAACAACAATAGTTAATTGAAATCCTTATAATGTTCCATATAGATGGATGGATAAGGCTGCACACAAGTACGAACACTTGTAACCAGATCAAAATCTGCTTTACAACAACAGGATCCATTTTTTTGTCAAATCCTCTTCTTTTACATTTGCCTCCTAATCCTCTGTAACAAAAGTTGTGCACCTTAATTAGCTGCAAGTTTTTCAGACAAAAACTTATGGGGCTAAATCAAATTTTCTCAGACCTGGTCCTCAAGTCTGCGATACCTTCCATGCTCTTGATGTTTTCCTACTCTTGCACAAAATTTTTTTATTTTTAAATAGTTTTCTGTTAAACTCAAATCAGGAATGTTTGACCACTGCCATATCTACTGATCCGTTCTCTCGGTCTTTCAAGCTTTAAGAGGTAACATACATTCCTATTCATTGCCTGTTTGAACAATAGAAACAATGTAGGGTTTCACATTCAGCTGAAGAATTTACATTCACCGAGTAAAAACACAAATACACCTATCTGAACTTAAATCACACCAAACTTCTTTTGTTTTAGGTCAGTTAGAATTACCAAAATTATTTATATTTGCTAAATACCACAATAATGAGATTTATTTACTAATATCTTTAAAGTCCGAAGTTGACATCCAGAATGTTTGCTATCTCTTTAAGCAATGAGGGAAAACCCAGATGATGATGTCATGGCTTTGGAAACTTCAGATAGGGTTAATTGTAAGACATACCTTTGAATGCATTTTAAGGCCACACCTCCAAAACAATGCTTTCTTGTTTCACATGATGGGAAAGTCAAAAGAAATAAGCCAAGGAGACGGGGAGGCTGAGTCTTTTTATTCTGTGTATGTAAAATTCAGGTTAAAGCTATAGATCATAAAGTGACATGTTGGAATCTTGTTTTGAAGATAATCTAGCAACCCTTATTTAAATAGGAACACGGCAGCAGTACTTTTAACTGTCTTATCAATACATTTTTTTTCTAAGTCGTCATCTGCCTCATATTCTACTTTAAACATCTTAATGCCTAATTTATATGCTGAGGTTCCCTGCTTATCTGCGGCCATGCCAGACAGAAGTGGAAGCATTTATCAACTGAAAATCCCCTCTCTAGTTCAGCCAATAATGTGGAAAGCGCTGCCTCAGCTAACTCTGCTGTGGTGGAAGGAATGGGCTGTACCCTCTAGATGACCTCAGGGAGCTGTTAGCTCAAATCGTAAACAGCAGATGAGTGTGTCTAAGAGGAATAGCTCATAGAGCTTGTCAAATGCAGCAATAGAAGAAGTCTTTTTGTTGCCCGGTGTAAGTCAAATGTATTTTTTGCTTAACTATTTAAAATTTCCACTTTCTCCCCCAAAATATAATCGGTCATAGTAAGACTCCCTATATTTGTTAGTCATTTGTAGTAATACCAGTCAAACAACAGCAGAGGGCAGCATGTGCTTGGATAAAAAAAGATAAATAGATATAATAATAATATCGGGAGTGAATAAAGTAGAACAAAGAAAACTACATAGGTATATCGTTCCCACAAAAGAAATATTATTTAAGGCACACATCAAAAGTTTAAACTTCAACACAATTGCTCACATTAAATACACAGTGACAGCTGAAAGACAACAGGTAAAAAAAAATCTGTTGTACAATTCTGTTTTCAAATAAAAGACTAGAATTATGTGTAGCATAACGATTTTTCCCTTTTTAATATTTTACCTGGCTTACTATACTTATACATACTATTTTTAAAGGATCTGTAAGTGTGTCAATGACATATAGAAATCATATTAAATATCATTCATCGTACTCAGTAGCCTACACTCCCCTTATTTAGTAGTCATGTGCTATTTTAAATTGACAAGTTAGGATAATTATTCTCAAACATTATTTACGCCTGGTAAACAAACTTAGAGCACTCATTTAACTATCCCAAGTATTTCTTACAACGAACAAAAGGTACTATCTTTGGATCAGTACAATTACATCTCTAACAAGAACAACAAAAACACAATGGTAAGTCAAAACACTGTACCAATCTTAAATAGAAAAGTGCGATGACTAATTATTTAAAGAACTAAATTTATTTGAAAGGTAATTACAATAAATAAGCTTGAAATGACTGACTCAGATTGCAATGAGGCATCATTAGAAAATTAATATTTTTATTTTGTAGCTTAAAAGAAGATAAGGATTTTACTGCTTTTACATACAGGAATGAACTGTATTTGATATCTATAAGGCATCCCTCTGTAAGTGCCAGCAGGTAAATATTTTTTGGGGGGATGGGTTATTGAAAATGTTCATTCTAATAACATAACTAGGGATTCTTATGTTGCCTCAGATAAGTGCTCGGAGCCGAATCCTGGAGTACTGTCGAATATCGTACAAATGGTTTGCAGAAATAAATGGAAAATAACCATTTTATATGGTACATAGCTGGTTAAAATCAACTCAAAAGAGGAAATACATTATCACAGATCTGGACTAAAGTGCAAACACTAACTGATACAATTAATCTCTAAATGAATGTCCTTCACTCGTAAAGATTTATTTCATTTACAGCATTATTTTGCTGTTTTCTTTGTGCATAAATGCTACCATTTATGAAAAAGTATGTGCAAAGTGAGATTTAGTGCAGAAAAGAACGATTGTTTTTTTTGTTTTTTTCCCTAGTAGATCATTTGCAGACCAAGGCAACGCTTTATCCATAATGGTAACATTTAGTTTCCTGGTTTAATCGTGTTTCATATTCTTGATACAACAGTTCAAATTAACAAATTTCAAAATAGACGCTAAACTTAATTTCAGTTTTTTTTCTTTTTATAGAACTGAATACTTAAACTGTGAGCAAATCAAGAAACTTTCAGCTTTTGCTTGTTTCTCTTATGGCCTAAAATGCTGCATGATACTAAATGCTAAAATCCAATCATTACTGTTAGCTTAATTAGCCAAGATAAGCATCAGGATTACTACTCCATTTGTATATTGCCCTGAAAAAGCAAGCCATTCACTTTGAAGCCTCTAGTTTAATTCAAATCAGTCTTCTATAGCTAAGAAGCAAAGTTTTGTTTTGTCTAACAAGACTAGCAGGTTAATAATGCTACTTCTGTCATGCTTGTATCCAATGTCATATGGATCATAGAGGAAACATTTCCAACCCATTGGTTTATCATTGTATGCTTTAAGCTCAGCTCCTTAGATGTTCATACACAGGAGGACTGAAGAACTACTTTATACCTGGCAGCTCTCCAAAACACAGCATGTGCTTTTGCAGAACTTACAGGTTAATCTCTGGAAAGCAGAGGTTACTCCCTAGAATTTACCAAGTACTTTCCTAGAAATAGAGGTCACTATCCTAAAAGTTAGAGGTCACATTCTGGAACTTACCAGAGTCTGGTACCATCTAGAATTTGCAGATAATTAACATGAATTTATCAGGCTCTTTTCTAGAACTTCAAGGTTACTTTTCGATGTTACATTCCGGAAGATACCATGTTCTTTCCTGAACATATCAGGTTCTTTCTGGAAATTACAAGTTACTCTCCTAAACTTACCAGATACTTCCCCAGAATTTAGAGACTAATTTCCTCAAATTATCGTTTGGTATTTACCAGTTGCAATCCAGAATCCCAGGTAGGTATCAAATAGTTACCTTTAAGTTTCAGGAAATTACCTAGTAAGTTCTAGAAAGGGCCTGATATATTTTGTGAAATCTTCAGGGAAAGTATCTGTTTATTTCCAAGAAAGTTCCAGAAAGAAAACAGACAGTTTGTTATGTAAAGTAACTGGGAAGTTTTCATAATGAAACCTCTGCCTTCTATAAAAAATAACCTGTACATACTGTGAAAGTACAGCTCTATTATGTAGTACCACCTACTGCGACATTTTATTTAAATAACCATATTTACCTAGAAAATTTCTCATAGTAAAACCAATCTCCGTAAATTCAGGTGGAGGTGCTCTGTTGTCTTGTTTTTTTTGGAAATGATCTGGCTTCTTGCTACATCACTATGCTCAGAACAGAGGCTGAGCAGACGTAAGAGCACCAGAGTGATATAAGGGAAAATGATATGAGTGACACCCTGCTGGGAGTTGATCCGTTTGGTGACAGCAAAGCAGTCCGTCAGTAAGTCTCTGACATGGCTGCCTCCCAGGGGAGTCCATCTTACTGCACCGGCTTGTGATGTCTACTGGTCTTTTTTGTTTTATGGTGGGAAACAAGTGTACACAGTGCTGTTCTTGAGATTTTACAGACTAAAAAAGAATGCAGGAACACAGAAGACTAAGTGTGGGTGCATGTGCTGACAGAACGATGTAAGTTGCTCAACTGCAAGCTGTAGGCAAGTGCAAGTAATGAGGTGGGGATCTGAGAGCAAGATGCCTATCCCGATAAATAGGCTGCTGGTTCAACATTGTTGTTTTGTCCATCCTCGATTGCTTTGTTCTTCTCGTTTGTAGATAGTTCAGAAGAGTCTACCACAGCCTTTCTTGACCTGTTAAGAAAAGAACAAACCTCTAAACGTCTAGTCATGTAAAGCACTTTGAATTGCCTTGATGAAAATTTACTATAAAAATAAAATTGCTTTGTCTTGCCTAAATGTTCAAGGAATTCCAAGTAGTTACAGTACATTCCATTCGGATTTTCACTCTCTAAACATTTTATGATTCCATTTATTTATCATTGTTCCACTCTTAAGCTATATAATTCCCAAATGTATTCATGTAATATATTTAGATGGTAATTTATGAATTCAACATTAAATTATTTCTAATATTTGTTTTTCAATGAGTAAATAGTAAATTCCCAATGTATATAGCTATTTTTATACTGTTACCTCTGCAAGGAGGTTATGTTTTTGCCAGACTTTGTTTGTTTGTTAGTAACATAACTCAAAAAGTTATAGATAGATTTTGATGAAATGTTTAGGAAATGTCCACAGTGAGACCAGTCACCCTCATAATCTCAAACAAAAAATATGCTGCAGTTTTTACATCTGTCGTAAGTGAATTGCATGTTCTTTCATCGTTCCTGTTTTAATGACTGGCTAATAATATTAGACTTATGGGTGCTGTATGTTAGATACATTTTTAACACAAATGTCTCAAAGATTTATTGTATAGTGAAATAAATAAGCAAAACCTTTCCTAAAGCATACTAGCATACGACATCTTGCGCAATGATAGGAATTAGTGTCATTACCTTTGTCCATTTAGTGAAAGTCAGTGCTAAATGTAATTTCCTGTTTGTAATTTGTTTATCTGGAGTGTTTTTCTTACATCAATACTCAAACTTTTCTCCTGCATTTTGCAGTCAACATGAAGGGCACTGTTGATACCAGTTGCAGCGTGTTTGCCTTGATCATACACCCACAAACCTATACCATAAAAAAGCTACTTTATTTTTCTTTCACAACATCCCACATGATTTTATCAGCCAGCAAGGAACTCTTTTGATTCACTTTAATATGCTTCACAAAAGTCTAAAAAGTTTTACATACAAACACAATGAAAAACTGACATCTTAATATTTGCCCCTGCTCTCAAATGCATTTCACTGTATAACAATAATATTTTTAGAGGAAATGCTACTACTCTGATTTCTTTGACGACAAGACGATATTGGTTGTTGAGGTTGTAGTGGACTGAAGCTTACTTACTTTTCTCTGTTGAAGACAATGAAGTCTCTCTGGACATTGTCTAAACGCTGCTGGAGCTGCCCATTCTTGCAAAGAGAGATAAAAACAGAATAACTCAGAAAGTCAATAATGGCAAAAAAATGCAATCATAAGAATTTGATTTAGTAATAATTTTTGATCAAATCTTACTTTGATCATTTTATTATCTTTTACTACCATGAACTTCTACTTAGACAGTTTATATTATAAACTTTGTCATACGCAACACTCCTCACTTTGTTTGTTCCTTTGTGAGGATGACAGTTGAGGAAAGCAACCTACAGCGCCTTGCAAAAATATTCAAACCCCTCAATCCTCTCAAATCAGAGTTGATTAGATGATGGATTGAGCAAACTATAGGGCAATCCTGGAAGAAAAGCTGTTAGAGGCTGCAAAACACCGCAGGTGACACTACTGTATATATGTGACAAGGTGGATGACTGAATGTAGTGTAAAGCACTGTGGAGTCCCCTGGACTGCTATACAAGTACAGGCCATTTATCATTTACTTGGGTGATGTCCACCTTCCAGCAGGTCAAGCATAATAATAAGATATGCTTATAAGAATAGGTCTAAATACAATGGTTGATCTGGGACAATTTTGATTAAAAAGAACTGGGGTTGCCATGAACTTTGGGACTTCAGTCTTGTGTTTCACTTTATTTCAGGATTTGTCAGTCTTTGCTTTTCACCTTCAGTTCGTTGCTTAGTTTTAAGATTCCTGGTAGTTTCCTACATTATTTGATATGTATTTTTTACTCTGCTATGAGTTGCAGTTATTAGTTACATTTACTTGATCTCAGTTACCGATTTCCTGTTTCTTAGCTCTTGGTTCACAATTTAGTTTTGTATCTCTGCTATTGTTTACTTACTTACTACTGTATGTGTTCCCTGATTTAGCCTGTAGCTCCCTTCAGTGTCTGTACAGCTGCCTGTACTTCCAAGCTGTCTCCCATCTGCTCGTTAGCTCACCTGTGTAACATTCCAGTAACCTGGCTGTCCAGTATAAATACTACTTTGTTTTCTCATTCAGTGTCAGATCATTCTGTTATGCCACCAGTGTGGTTCTTCATTGGATCCTCCTGGGATTCAGCCCTTGATCCTAGTTTTTTTTTTTTTTTCTTTTGTAAGTTTTTGGTTGGTCGTATTTTTTAAGTAGCTTTCCACTGCACAGATAAGCACTACTTTGTGTTAGTCTATCACATAAAATCCCAGTAACATAACCTGAAATTTGACCTTAACTTGACAAAATGTGAACAAGTTCAAAATGTATAAATACTTAAGCGAGGTTCTGTAACTTTGGAGGACACGTACGCTCAGATGTTTTCACCTGCTTTTTTTGTACGTGTTTAAATCAGGCAGCACCAGTCCCTGACACTAATGCAGTGTCAAGACAAGCAGACAGGTGCTTTCTCATCCTCTCAAAGAGGCAGTGAGGAGAGAGATCATAAAAATATATAATTGCTGTCTTACTTTACTCGGAGTGGATGTCTGGGTCACAAAGAGAAATTAAGCCAGACAAGAACATGAAAGGGAAAAAAAAAAGTTTTTTCCCTAAGACAATTCAGGATATCATTAAACATTTAAAGTATTAACCCTTAACAAATGCCAAAGCTATCATCTAAGGATTTACAAAAGGTCTGTACTTTATTGAATTTACTAAGCGTGTAGATTATTAGTGTATCTAAGGAGTTCAGCTCTTATCCTCATTCAAATCATCAAACATGGAGTCCCACTTGCACAAGGAACAATTTCATGTATAAGTGTTTAAGCTTACTCAGACAAGGCCTTAAATCTAGGAAATTCTTAATGCCAAGCCCAGAGGTTTAATTCCAACAGCAAAAAGCGGGTTGGTAGGGGAAAAGCTTTTGGCAAATAAAAGCTACACAATTATGAAGACAGAAAAAGAAGGAGTAGGTTGAAAATGGAAGAAAAGTGGCAAAGGAGGAGTAAGGGTATTTTATCATAATTTTAGATTGTAAAGCAACAAAGAGAACAAAGTTTAAAAATAAGAATCACTGGCCATTTTTTTATAGCAGATAGGACAATGTGTTTTTTAATCAGCTTTACCTGCTGTCACACAAGAAAATAACATCTTGGCACAGAAACTGACTGAACAAAAACAACCTGATGCAGACCTTGAGAACAGGGTGTACTTGTGATGTGAATGGCGGAAAGAAAAAAGAAACAAAAATGGCAAAAGAAAATCAATGAATAGGGACAACAGAACCTGTGGCAAACAAAAGTAAAAGATGCCATACAGAGTGAACATGTAAGATGTGACAAGAATTGTCTTTTTCGCTGTTATAATGAAACATCATCAAAAGGTTGGACTCCCACCTTGCTTCTGCTCCTGACATACAACATAAAATATTAGTCGAATTTAGTTATAGTATAGTGAGAATGGTCATTAGCTGCAGCTGGAGGTTAACTACAGGGTGTTCAGTTGTGCTCAAACATTTGCGAAACTGAAAAGTTGTTGCCTTGCATCTCCTTTCCACTGCATCATTTAGTTTACAGACTTTTCTTGTTATTCAGAGCTTTATGAAGTACTAATTATAAAATTTGGTGACATTTACTGCACTTCCATTTACTACGGCAATAGAGTACTTCCACTGGTCATTTTTTACGTCCTTTTTTTGCTTTCCCAAGAACCCCAAATTTGACTAATGTGTACCTAAAATAGAATATATTTTGTAAATGCTGTAACCACATTTCTTCCTTAAGCATATGACAGTACAGCACAATAGAAAAAGACCTCTGGCTAAGCCAGACTGGTCTGGAATTCTTTTTAACATGTCCTTGTCGAAAACTTCCACTGCATGAGCATCCAAACTTTGAAGGGCCATATGTGCTGTGCTGCAACTGAATTTACACAAGTACTCCTCAAAACATTAAGAACAATGAACAGATGATAATCCTACCTAATATCTTGCTATGCTATGCTATGCGAATGCTCTGTCTGCACTTATGAAGACTCTATCACTTTGGCACAAATGAAAGGAGTAGCCTGTGATGGACTGGCGACCTGTCCAGGGTGTACCCCGCCTCTCACCCCGTGACTGCTGGAGACAGACTCAAGCCCCCCCGCAATCCTGCATAGGACGAACGGGTACAGAAAATGGATGGATGGATGGATAGGAGTAGCTACAACGGACATAGTCAGACCTGTTTATTCATCTAAATATTATTTGACCGCTTGGGACTTTCTATAGGCCATTAAACCTTCAGCACAATATGGTCATGTGATCGTTAAGCATGAAAAACAAAGAATCTAGATGGTGGCAAAAAAGCATATATAACCACCTCATCTTGAGGAAATACCACAATGAATACTACACCCTTCATCCCAATGCTCATCCACCACACAAAATGGGGGCACAAAAAGAACAACACACATACTTCACAGACATGACAAGACTTAATGTCCAATATATGCACTTCGATTTTTTAGCTTTGGAGCTACATCAGGCTGTTTTTTTATAAACTTGCATTCATGGCAGGATATGAAACAGTGTGGGAAAGGCTTAAATGGGACATGAAATGTAAATGTAACTTTTTTCTCTCTGCTGCCTCTATAAACACTCCAAACATTGATAAAAAACATGTATAATTTTTTTGTGCAAATTTTTGCTGTCAGAAATCTTGTGCTTTCAAAACCCGTTTGGAAAAAATGCCTTCACGTCACAGTAAGCGGAATTTGCATCTAAATGCCCCTTACCTGTCAAACCCCGCCCACAAATTCTAATTCCATACCATTCTCATGTGGGGCAAACCCTCAGCCTAGTAACAAGACGTGTAGGCAGGGTCTGCAAATGCTCATTTGCCTAAAAGTGACAGAGCCCTCTAAACAGCTCATTCTGAATAGGACTGAAATAGTCAAGAATTGAGCTGGGGTGATCGCGTTGTGAGAGTGATTTTGTTCAAAGAACTTTGTTAAATTTTGCCAGCTGCAAGCTGGTGTTGCTGTCATGGTTATGCAGAGACAGGAACAACACTCCCAGGCTGTGCTGCCAACAACACCAACAGCTTTAATAATTGTCCACCATCACTTACTCAGAAGCGAAAGGATTTTAAAAAATACAAACGGGGATGGAAAGACCTGCTGGCTCAGTCACTGGACTCGGCTCCCGTGTTTTGGGCAGAGTAGCTGGTTAGCTTTAGCTTCAGTAGCTGAACTGAATTAGAATCAGCTTTATTGACCAGTTTTGCATACAAACTAAACCAAATGTTTGAGCCATTAATATAATAAGGTGTCATATTTAACAGACATAAGAAAGCATCAAGATAAGCCTACAATTTAAATTAATAACTTTTTTTTAAATCAACAGTATAATAAATGGTTAATAACATTAGTCTTTTCTTTATGTTTCTAAGTATTTACTGAGAGCACCGAGATCTCTTAACTTGATTTGTTTTTGTTTCTTACAAACTTTTCAGTTAAGTAAAAATAAAAGGTGTTTTAATAAAGGGCTGAATTGAATTCTTTATTAAAATTTGTTCATTAAAATAACCATGGTTGCACTTGAAATACATAGGCAGCATTTTATGATAGTTATCAATAATTATCAATATTGATCAATATAACTATTTTCTTTATCGATATGGTCTTTTTCTGTATCGTCCAGCCCTAATAGGCAGTTGTCAGGTTTTAAAGAGAGTTGGTAGATGTATGGAGCTTGCCAATAACGTCACAGCTAGCAACACAGATTCTGCAAATAAGACAAATGTTTCAATTCTCATAAGTAAATAATATTGAGATACAGAACTTGACTAACTAAAATACTCCTTAAGTTATGAACGATTACATTGAACTTGTAAAAGCAATAGCCTAAAATAAGTTAGTAACATGTAGGGTTGGCCAGCTGTCTATTAAAAAGAAAAGAAAAGCAAAATTTGTTTCTTACAGAAATTAAGCACAGGTGTTTGTGATAAACTCTCCAAATGTGCACAACAGTTTCATTTCATTAAAAATAGGTCCTTGTTGTTTAATGTTATCCAAGGCTTATGTTGAAACTGATTGGACTGTGCTTTTTGTGTCTTTATTTTACAATTATTTAGGGACCTATCAGAAGAAGCCTGTTGGCTTGATGTCTAGATTGATAGGATGGAGAAAGTAACGGGAAACAAAGCCACGTGCTCAGCTAAAAGTCCAAATATATGCTTTAAGTGCTGGCAATGCTCTATTTGTTTTTCACTCTCTTTTGACACTTCTCTAGTGGATGCTTTTAAATAGACAGTTCAGAGGCTAATAGCTCTAAATACTGGATTAAACTTTCCATTTAATGAGACAACCCTACTGGGAAGTGCTTTGCTGGATGAAAGCCCAAGAGGGACATTTTTCTGAGAGTCAGTGTTTCGGCGAACAGTGTTTCTGCCTGAAGTTGACTTTTAGTTGCAGCTGCTAAAGAGTGATACTCACTGCTGGAGTCTTGCTGGTGTGTTGTCCTTTTAAAATTACATTTACAATTTTGTGATATTTTATGATTAATTAATGTCAAATAAAGCATTATAAACTTGTATTATAAAAAAAAGAATATTCAAGAAGATAAAGAACAGAACAATGTAGGACTGACATTTACAGAGCTGGATTTACTTTACTGTAAATAGTATCTCCTCTTTTAATGACTCGTCGGTACACATGATTCTGACATTAACAGATTTTTCATTATTCTACTCAGTTTCTGTTTACTTATCAGAAGGCACACACATTTGAAATCTATACTTTCTCTTTTTCTGAAGGAGACCAGGATGTAGGATAATTAATAAGCATATTATTTTGTACTACTTTATTCAAATGTCTAATATCCATTATTTTAACAATGTTTCCATCATAAATAGGTCTAACTCAGAGCCGGAAGATTCAAACCTAGTAACTGTTGATCTCTTTATGGCACTGAAAGAGACACGAATGATTTATATTTACTCACGTATCATGGGGCTCTAATTATCAGCATTTTTGAAATAAATGTATGTGATTCATTTGGCAGTTTTGACGCACAGAAGGTATTAAACGCTGTCTACTTAGCTGCAAAATGCTTCTTTTGTGTAGTGACTAATGGAGAATCGTGACTCCTAATTTGGATTTTACCTGCTTTAGTAGCAGCTGTACTGTACATTCTTTAACATGATGTTTCAACCATGGGAGTCACTGATAACCATGATATCAAATATACTGTCAGCAATGTTTCTAGGAATCCTTGAAACATGTCCTTAAGAAACATAGTCACAATAACAGTTTACCTGCACTCTGTCTCATGCTTTTAATACCATAGCAACGACATAGCCTGACAGTTTCCAACAAGCTTAAGATATCTATGGTGAATCTGTTAAGTCATGGGTAAAACCGCCGCCCAAATGTACTAAAGAACTGTGCCTCTTTTTGCACTTAGAAGGTGCCAACTATAGTTTGCTTTTATTTTCAAAGTCACAAAGTCTTTAATTATACATGCATCTAGGGAACGAGTCACCACATTTAGAAAATATGGAGTAAATTACTGCCATGCAAAAAGTATACATTTTTCAAAGACAAGCACTGTTTGAAACCTGTAGTTCCTTTTGAAGTCAGCCAATGAATCAATGAATGGGATGAAAGAGAATGTTTTATAATTTGTACATTAAAAAAACAATAATTACTGATTTAGAAATACATTTCCTATAACAATTCCTGTCTGATAAAGTGGGATGTTGTTCCTGGAGATTTGGAAAGTGTCTTGATACTTTATACAATTAAGATATTATATGTCACGTTTATTACTGCCAGGCTTGTGGTAATTCGTTATATTAATATGTAAGGTCAGAACAGCTGTGACTCAAAGTATTCAAATGCTCCTTTTGCAGTTGGTGGGTGTGTTTGCACTAGCAATATATATGTGTTATTTGCTTGATAAATTAAATACAAAGATAGATTAAATAGGATACAGAGAAAAATTTATCTAACAACAGGTGCAGCACAGTGTCAGTGGACCAGGCCTCTTTCAGTGCATTTTGCTGACTTCTCTTGAGATGGGAGAGGAGTCCACGATAACACCGCTGGTCGGTGGGTGGATATGCGCTTCATATTGGATCAACTCCAAAATTTTATCAGTTTTTGTTTGTCCCATTGCAGACATTTCCTGAAAATTTCATCTTAATCCATCCTTAACCTTTTTTTTGTTATCTTGCTCACAGACAAACAGACAGACGGGCACGAAGACATATACCTCCTGGCGTAGGTCAGCAACACAAGGAATGGCACACATACTGGAACTAAAAAGAGTAAGGGGCAAATAGTACGACATTCTTAAGTGAGTCTCAAGACATAGCAAAACAACAATGGATGAAAGGAAGAGGACGAAGATGAGAAGAAAGAAAAGGAGACCTAAACAGAATACAGAGCAGCTGCAGGCTAATTCACAAATAGCATGCTGGGACAGGAATAAGGGCAACTTTTTTATTCTGTATTGATCCACTAGGCTTCGGCCAACATCTCCCTCACTCTTCACACACAGACACAACACACTCACTCTCTTTCTTTTGTCCCTGTCTTAAGTTCCATCCTTCACAAGTGTCCCCAAAGGCCTTTGGTAAATGGATATGTTTAAGTGTTGCACAAACAAAAGCTTATATTTATAGACAGTATTATCCTTGACTGAAAGAAACAGATATAGGCAATGTTGCAAAATATCATGCCAGAAATTACCGTTTTCACATCAGTTTCAAGAAGCTCCAGCCAATGAACTCTGAATGCATTTTTACAGCTTTTTTCTTTACATTTTTACCTGGAATGGCTTGGACCTTTGATACGCAGTTGAAAAAGCACTGACGAAATTATTTTTTTTTTCTCATTTTCTGACATTAAATCAGAATAAATTAAATTACTCAGGTTAGGATTACAATTTATTTTCAATTTCTCAATGATGGAAAATGTGAGAGAAAAACTTTTTTTTCAAATTCAGAAGTTTACCTACATTTTCTTTGTATTTGGTAGAATTGCCATTAAACTCTATGACTTGGGAAATATTTTGGATATTCTTCCAATAAATTGTTCACTATTTGCTGCTTGTGATGTTGATTCAGTATTTCTACATACTGTTCATTCCCAGTGATGCCATTTATTTTGTGAAGTGCATTAGTTCCTACTGTTGCAAAACATCCACATAATGCTGCCTCCTGGACTAAGAACTGGCAAGCTTAACTTTTTTCCAATGAAAATATAACAATACTAATTATGGTCAAACACCTTAACTTTACTATTATCAGATCACAGGTAATCTTAATCTGGCTTTTAAAATTGTTCTTAGGGTAATGGCTTCTAGGGTAATGAGGGCGACCATGACTCAGGAGTTAGGAGCTCCTCTTGTAACCACAGGGTCTCTCTGTCTTGGTCGATATTGATATTCTTTTACCACCTTTAGCCAGTATATTCAGAAGGTCTATTTTATTTTTATTTTGTTTTTAGGTAGGTGCGCAGATTCCACATCAAAGCATATTTATCTCTGGGACAGAAAAGCTGTTTCCTTCCTGATCAGTGTGATGGTTGTACATTCTCATTGTGCTTATATTTGCATATAATTGTTTTAACAAATGAACATCCCAACAAGTGTACCCAATAGAGACGATGGAAGTCTGCAGTTCTTTTTCTAATATCTTACCTGATTTTGTTTTAATACTACAGTAACATAGTGTTTGAGGTGTTGCCTTAAAATAAATCCACTATTGTTCTTCTAGTTAACTCAAATATCGTAAATTGACCAGACAAACACCATTACCTGGACTTTCCCAAACGCTTTATAGGCCAATTTATCTTGCTGTATGTAAACATCTTAATGTAAAGAAAGTAATAAAAAGGAAACATGTATAAACCTTTTCATGTAACTGGGATTTAGCTACTAATTTATATATTGCCTAAAAAAGGCTACAATGTGAATCAGTAATAATTTATATCTGTCTTAACATCCCCTGTTGTGTCATCCATCTCCATTTACATAAAAATACATTTCCCTGAGATCTTACTGCCAATATTATTTACAATGGAAAGTTTTACTCTCCCTGAATGATCCAAAGTATGATACACACGTGCTCAAATTTGTTGGTACCCTTACAGCTCATTGAAATAATGCTGCATTACTCCTGAAAAGTGCTGAAATTGAAAGCTATTTTATCATGTATACTTGCATGCCTTTGGTATGTCATAGAATAAAGCAAAGAAGCTGTGAAAAGAGTTGAATTATTGCTTATTCTACAAAGATATTCTAAAATGGCCTGGACACATTTGTTGGTACCCCTTAGAAAAGATAATAAATAACTGGATCATAGTGATATTTCAAACAAAATAGTTACTTTAATTAGTATCACACATGTTTTCAATCTTGTAATCAGTCATTCAGCCTATTTAAATGGAGAAAAGTAGTCACTGTGCTGTTTGGTATCATTGTGTGCACCACACTGAACATGGACCAGAGAAAGCAAAGGAGAGAGTTGTCTGAGGAGATCAGAAAGAAAGTAATTGACAAGCATGGTAAAGGTAAAGGCTACAAGACCATCTCCAAGCAGCTTGATGTTCCTGTGACAAAAGTTGCAAATATTATTAAGAAGTTTAAGGTCCATGGAACTGTAGCCAACCTCCCTGGGCGCGGCCGCAAGGAGGAAAATCGACCCCAGAATGAACAGAAGGATAGTGCGAATGGTAGAAAAAGAACCAAGGATAACTGCCAAAGAGATGCAAGCTGAACTCCAAGGTGAAGGTACGTCTGTTTCTGATCGCACAATCCGTCGCTGTTTAAGCAAAAGTGGGCTCCATGGAAGAAGACCCAGGAGGACTCCACTTTTGAAAGAAAAACATAAAAAAGCCAGACTGGAATTTGCTAAAATGCATATTGACAAGCCACAATCCTTCTGGGAGAATGTCCTTTGGACAGATGAGTCAAAACTGGAGCTTTTTGGCAAGTCACATCAGCTCTATGTTCACAGACAAAAAAATGAAGCTTTCAAAGAAAAGAACACCATACCGACAGTGAAACATGGAGGAGGCTCGGTTATGATTTGGGGCTGCTTTGCTGCGCCTGGCACAGGGTGCCTTGAATCTGTGCAGGGCACAATGAAATCTCAAGACTAACAAGGCATTCTGGAGCGAAACGTACTGCCCAGTGTCAGAAAGCTCGGCCTCAGTCGCAGGTCATGGGTCCTCCAACAGGATAATGACCCAAAACACACAGCTAAAAGCACCCAAGACTGGATACGAACAAAACATTGGACTATTATGAAGTGGCCTTCTATGAGTCCTGATCTGAATCCTATCGAACATCTATGGAAAGAACTGAAACTTGCAGTCTGGAGAAGGCACCCATCAAACCTGAGACAGATGGAGCAGTTTGCTCAGGAACGGTGGGCCAAACTACCTGTTAACAAGTGCAGAAGTCTCATTGAGAGCTACAGAAAACATTTGATTGCAGTGATTGCCTCTAAAGGTTGTGCAACAAAATATTAGGTTAGGGGTCCCATCATTTTTGTCCATGCCATTTTCATTTGTTTTCTTATTTACAATATTATGTTGAATGAAACATCAAAAGCAAAGTCTGATTTCTATTAAATATGTAATAAACAATGGTGGATGCCAATTACTTTTGTCAGTTTCAAATTATTTCAGAGAAAATTGTGCATTCTTCATTTTTTGTGGAGGGGTACCAACAAATTTGAGCACGTGTGTAAGTCTTGACTTGCAGCACAGAGACTCCCGTTTCCACAAGCAGCTGCAAGCTTCTATAAAATCTGATAGACTTTGTTCCTCCTCCAATTTCCCATTATAAGCTGGCTAAATATGTACTCAAGCCAAACCACAGATTGCTGTACTTATATTAGATGAACATTCTTATTGACACTAAATCTGGATAATGTACATTTGCATGTATTTCATTCTAAAAGATTTACATTTGCATGACAGGCCTAAAGTTATTCAGTTATTCACTCAGTTTTTAATTTGTGTGAGACCTGGGCGCCAATGCGAGTGGCAACCTCTCTAACAGCTCCACGTGTTTTCGCACTTCTAATCTGGTTTCTCTGGAAACCTATTTTTCTTTTTTATCCTATGGATTAAGATCTTTTAGTGACAAGGCTCACTTATTCCAGCAACTTTTTAAAAGCTCTGAGAGCAAAGTCCCGCATTGATGTTGTTCCGTGTTTACCTGTGGATGTAAGGAAGCCGTATAGAGGAAAGCTGGAGCTTTGGTCAAAGCTAAGCGGCTAGCAAAGAGGTGGAGATTCAAGCCTTCTATAAATTGCTGTGCTGACACATAACAATAAATACTTTAGAGAATGAAGTTTACTGTGTCTTACAGAGACATGGCTAACAGTTAAAGTTAAAATGCTAAAGTTAAGCTACAGGACTTCAGCATAGTTAGACCAGAGACACAAGAGCCTGTGGTAAGCACAAAGGAGGGGGACTCGCACTGTTTGTGAACAAACGGTGGAGCAATCCTGGGCACATAAACATTTAAATCCCCATCTGGTGCAGGGATATTGAACTCATGGCAGTAGGTCTACATCCCTATTAGCTGCCCAGGGAGTTTCCTCACATAATTGTCCTCATTGTTAACTTTCCTCTGTGTGGTGATGCAGAGGTTGCGTGTGACGTCATTCACAGCGTGGTGGCTAAACTACAAAAACAGCATCCGGAGGCTCTTGTGCTTATCTCTGGGGAGTTTGACCATGTCACTCTAGATAAAACACTGCTTTCAATCAGTAGGTGAACTGTAACACCAGGGGGAAGAGGACGATTGATCTGATGTACTCCCCATAAAGGATGCATACAGCTCCACTCCCCTACCTGCCTCAGGGAAGGCAGACCACAACCCGGTCCTGCTCAAACCTCACTACACACCAAAAAGGAGGAAAATACCAACAACCACACACTCATTCAGGAAGGGGTCTTCTAAAGCTGAACAGGCTTTGAAAGACTGCTTTGAGACCACAGACATGGATATGTTGCAGGGGTCTCACAAAGAGAACATTGAGGTGATGGCCGACTGCACTACAGACTACATAAACTTCTGTATGGATGTTGTTCCAGTGAGATCGGTACGCTGGTTTGCCAACAACAAGCCTTGGATAAAGAGTTACATCAAAGGCCTGCTGAACTAGAAGAACAAGGCCTTTAAGAATGGTGATACTCAGGAGCTCAAGCAGGTACAGAAAGAACTCAGAGTCCAGCTCAGGAAGGCAAAGGAGCAGTACGGAACAAAGATATACAACAAAAGATGCAGAACAACAACATGAGAGGTGTGGAAGGAAATGAAGACTATCACTGGCTTCAACTCTAGGATAGGTCTGTCTGTCTGTCTGTCTGTCTGTCTAGTAAAACTTTTATTTCAAATTTAATTTTCCAAATAAATTTTTTTCTAACAGTAGTCATCAATAAACTTGTTGCTTGTTTTGTAAGTGCAAAATATATTTTACAATTACTTTTATTTGACCAAGTCAGCAATGTTCATGATAATATGATACTGTGCTCCAAAAATATAGTTACTAATTTCGAACTTGGGTAATATATATTTTTGTGCGCAAAATATTTAGTTGTGTTTCCCACACCTAAACCCTTCTAGGGTTAGCTGCCGCTGTTCCTCATTTAAAAAACAATTTGTCACACCAGATAACAAATCAAGGAGGAATCTATCCTCTGTAATGTCGTAATAAAATATTGGGATTCAATGGAACAAATTACTTTTTTTAATGTATGAGCTCTAAGAGTAAAATAGTCTTCCAAATGTATTTATACCTGTCATGGGGTAACCTGTGTCTTCAAATAAATAACTTGCACACAAACAAGCAACATTTTTTTTAACTTTGTTACCTCTGGTCGACTTATAGAATTGTGTTGCTTTATTTGTTTTGTACGCTACTGTGAATGCGCTGATTCTGATGACTTGATACTAATATGAAGGCTTACCAGGTATTGTGTTGTTTATTTACATTTTACCTTCATGTGTTTTTCCAAGCCAGTCTTTTAAACCAAAGTGGGAGCCTTATATAGACAAGTTGATCATAGGATGTTCCATTTGTAATACAATGGCTAAGGAAGTTTGTGTTTGCCACATTATTTTTTTTAAACCAAACAAACAAAATGCATGTCAGTCCTCTGCAAAAGTTTTTGGCAGGTGTGAAAAAACGCTGTAAATAAAGAATGCTTTCAGAAACATACATAATGATTGTTTATTTTTTTCAATATACAAAATGCAAAGTGAGCAAACAAAAGAAACATCTAAATCAAATCAATATTTGGTGTTACTACCTTTTGCCTTAAAACCAGCATCAATTCTTAATCAAGTCAGGGATTTTGTAGGATTATAGTCAGGTGGAGGATTAACCAATTATACCAAACAGGTGCTAATGATCATTAATGTCACGTGTAGGTTGGAACACAGTCATTAACTGAACCAGCTGTGTAGAAGGCTTGGAACTGGGCGAAGAACAGCCAAGCTCTAATACCAAGGTCATGTTGTGGAAGATCGTTTCAAATGCACAGCAACAAGACACAAGGTAGTTATACTGGATCAGCAAGGTCTCTCCCAGAGAAAGATTTCAAAGCAGACTTGGGTTTCAAGATGTGTTGTTCAACCTCTTTTGAAGAAGCTCAAAAAACATTGAGGATCAGCCAAGGAAACTTAGTGCAGGAGATGATAAACACATCAAGCTTATTATGCTTTTAAATTGGAAGATGTCCAGCAGTGACATCAGCTCAGAACTGGCAGAAACCAGTGGGACCCCGGTACACCCATCTACTGTCTGGAGAAGTCTGGCCAGAAGTGGTATTCATGGAAGAGTTGCAGCCAAATACCCATTCCTCCGACGTGGAAAAAAGGCCAAGCGACTCAAGTATGCACGAAATCATAGAAACTGGGATGCAGAACAATGACAGCAGGTTCCCTGGACTGATGAGTCAAAATGTTAAATATTTGGCTGTAGCAGAAGGCAGCTTGTTCGTCGAAGGGCTGGAAAGTGGTACATTAATGAGTGTCTGCAGGCAACAGTGAAACACAGTGGAGGTTCCTTAAAATGTTTGGGGCTGCATTTCTGCAAATGGAGTTGGAGAGTTAGTCAGGATTAATGACGTTCTCAATGCTGACAAATACAGAGAGATACTTATCCATCATGCAATACCATCAGGGAAGTGTGTGATTGGCCCCAAATTTATTCTGCAGCAGGACAACGACCCCAAACATACAGCCACGTATAGATTTCTCTTTTGTTCATTCACTGCGTTTTGCTGATTGATGAAAATAAATGATTAACACTTCCATTTTTGAAAGTATTCTTTGTTTACAGCATTTATTCACCTTTGCACAGTACTGTATATGCAAGCCCGGACTAGAAGCTCCTACTGTCATTGTTTTGTCAATTAATACAGTTGTGTGAGGCATTATGCCGAAGGGAAAGTTGTTACAGACACATCCTAAATAGCTTGGGGCTATAATCAATATGAGAGTTAGCTCTACAGAAAATTTAGTCATCGGTACAAATGAACTTCATACTTAACATCTTTATTATATATAAATATATATATATATAAACTCAGCAAAAAAGAAACGTCCCTTTTTCAGGACTGTGTATTTCAACAATAATGTTGTAAAAATCCAAATAACTTTACAGATCTTCATTGTAAAGGGTTTAAACAATGTTTTCCATGCATGTTCAATTAACCATAATCAATTAATTAACATGCACCTGTGGAATGGTCGTTAAGACCTTAACAGCTTACAGAAAGTAGGCATTTAAGGTCACAGTTCTAAAAACGCAGGGCACTGAAGAGACTTGTCTACCGACTGTGAAAAACACCCAAAGAAAGATGCCCAGGGTCCCTGCTCATCTGCGTGAACGTGCATTAGGCATGCTGCAGGGAGGCATGAGGACTGCTGATGTGGCTAGGGCAATAAATTGCCATGTCCGCACTGTGAGCACTAAGACAGCGCTACAGGGAGACAGGAAGGACAGCTGATCATCCTCGCAGTGGAAGACTACGTGTAACAACACCTGCAAAGGATCGGAACATCCGAATATCCCACCTGCGTGACAGGTAGAGGATGGCCACAACAACTGCCCGAGTCACACCAGGAACACACAATCCCTCCATCAGTGCTCAGACTGTCTGCAATAGGCTAGGTTTTGTCTCACCAGGGGTGATGGACGGATTCGTGTTTATTGTCGAAGGAATGAGGGTTACACCGAGGCCTGTACCCTGGAGCGGGATTGATTTGGAGGTGGGGGGTCCGTCATGCTCTGGGGCGGTATATCACATCACCATCGGACTGAGCTTGTTGCCATTGCAGGCAATCTCAATGCCTTGCGGTACAGGGAAGACATCCTCCTGCCTCATGTGGTACCCTTTATGCATGCTCATCCGGACATGATCCTCCAGCAGGACAATGCCACCAGCCACACTGCTCGTTCTGTGCGTGAGTTTCTGCATGACAGCAATGTCAGTGTTCTGCCATGGCCAGCGAAGAGCCCAGATCTCAATCCCATTGAGCACGTCTGGGACCTGTTGGATCGCAGGGTGAGGGCTAGGGCCATTCCCCCCAGAAATGTCCAGGAACTTGTAAGTGCCTTGGTGGAAGAGTGGGGTAACATCTCACAGCAAGAACTGACAAATTTGGTCCAGTCCATGAGGAGGAGATGCAGTACTTCAAGCAGCTGGTGGCCCCACCAGATACTGACTGGTACTTTTGATTTTGAGCCTCCCTTCATTCAAGGACACATTATTCTATTTCTGTTAGTCACATGTCTGTGAAACATTTTTAGTTTATGTCTTATGGTGTTGACTCTTTTAGTGTTCATACAAATATTTACACACATTAAGTTTACTGAATATATATATATATATATATATATATATATATATATATATATATATATATATATATATATATATATATATATATATATACACATATATATATACATATATATATATAATTAAAAAAACATTTTACTCTCAATTACAATTATAGACCACTTTCTGTTGGTTCCCCAGGGAAATACATTGAAGTTCGTGGTTAAAATATGACAAAATATTGAAAAGTTCAACAGGCTCGAATACTTCTGCAAGGTCAAATTGTCTTTGAAAAAAAATTAAAGTTGCATTCTAAAGATAGTCAAAAACTAAAACTGATACAGATAATTGTGAAACATATTAAAGAAATATTTCAGATAAATACAGTTATTTAAATACAGTTCCTTTTGAGCATTTAAAGAATCACTAAGAAATTCTTACCTGAGGGGAGCCATCAGATCCTTGTTCTCTGGTCTTTCTAGCTAGTCTTTTCTTCTTCTTATGAAGTGGCTTGGATTCCAAGATCATTTCCTCCAACTCAAAAGTGGGGTCACAGTTTAGTCTGCGCCTCTTTAAAAAGAAAACACGCAAAAGAAAAAATATTTAAGGAAATTGAAAGAAGTTGTTTCCATCTTAGATGTGACCTATTCACATGAAATTTAAGAGAATTTTTTTTTACTGTGGTTTAGCATCTTCCAAATCAATGGTTGATTTAATAGTTAAATTAGTGTACATTGATTTAATTTTCCATCTGATTATTCTTTTTAAATGTCCCATCTAAAATCAAACATTAATGATGTCTAAAAAACTCAGAATATGGAATGGAGCTATAATTGGAAGAAGAGACACACTTAAAATTAGATCAAGGTAATTACAGTTACAGTATACCCTTTGAACAATTTCTACAAAAACAGGCATTACCCAGCAAGCTGAAGGATTTCTTGTCAAATAATACAGTCTGAGCACAGTGTGGCATAATGATCCTGCCATTACCTGTAGAGCTGCAGGTAGATATCACAATACTTTCTCGCATTTTACTTGCGACTTAAGAAGCGTTCTAGCATACTGCTTTGTACTATTCTGAATGAAGTCTGCCTGAATGACCACACTTCAGCCAGCAAATTACAGAAAGTCAACATATGCTGTTTTCGTACAACTCAAAATTATTCTGTGTTTTAGAATGCAGCAGGTTTAGCTGCTTCTTGATGCTGAAAATACATGTAGCAATTTTGCCAAATCAGTATGCATGGCAAGTAGGGTATGTGGATTCAAATAAAGCCAATATTTATGCTCAGTGGGAGATTCGACTCAGCCCACCAGGGTGTGGTGTTTACAGCCTGACAGAGAAAGATGTGACGTGGATTGAATTGTACTTTTATGTTTCTGTACCTACACCCTCATATATTTGTAAATTTAGGGTAAAAAGTAGATATAAAGAAATTTTAAATTGGGGATTTCATTTATTGAGAGAAAATCCAACATGGCCCTGTGGAAAACTGAGTACTCTCACACCTTTAAGTAATTAGAAATTAACTGATTAACCAAAACTGATTCACCTGCCTAAAACGTCTGCACAGTACTGTACAACTGATCAAAAAGAACACCAAGGTATGTCTTGTATTTTCAAGATTTTTTTATTGGTAATCCTTAAGATTTTGGGAATATCTTTTGTGGACTGAGAAGACAAAATCATAATTTTCTGGGAGGTGTATATCCAGTTGTGTGTAAATTCCACAAAACTAACACAGCATTCAAAGCAAATATTATAATGGCAATCAAACCTAGAGGTAGAAGTGTGATGGTCTGTTTTGCTGCTTCAGGACCTGTACAACTTGCCACAATTACTCGAACCATGAATTCTGCTCTTTAGCAGAAAATCCTATGAAATCCCATAAGGAGAATGTCTGGCCAACAGTTTGTGACATTACGCCCCATCATTCTTGGGTAATGCAGCAGGAGAATGATTAAAAGAGCACCACCAAGTCCACCTCTAAATGGGTAAAAACAAACAGCAATAGAAATTAAAGAGAGGACTGGCTTTGTAAAAGTCTGGATTTGAATCCAAATGATACACTGCAATATGATATTAAACAGGAAGTTGATCCCTGAAAACCTTTCAATGTGAAAGAAATAAAAAAATCTGCTAAGATTAGTATGTCACAATTCCATAAGTAATAACATAGGAAATTGCTAACTGTTTTAGGACACTGTATATAATTAAATTTAGTAAAAGAGAAATTTAGTTTACTCTCAACATAATTTTACAGGTATTAGAATACCAGAATGAAAATTCAACTGCATTCACATGAATATTTTGCTGTCTAATACAATGAGTCAGTCAGCTTTTAAATCCTCACATTGGGAATAAAGCCTGGGGGAAGCTGTTTGCTGAGCACTGCGTCCCAGTTGACGTCAGACATGTAGTCCAGATCTTGGAGCTCTGCAAGACAGGATATGCGCTTCTGGACATCTATGCACAGCAACTGAAGGAGAGAAAAAGATTGGAGTCAGAATGGTTGTGTATAAGTTGGGATCAGAGTCTCACTAAGACACTGACATGAGCATGTGTTAAGCCTGAAGGAGGAGGCAGAAACATAAAACTAGAGGGAAAAGGACACAGATGTATCCTCAAAAGTAAGGTAGGCTGGAGGAAGAGGCAGATAAGGACCAAAACAGGGAGGAGACAGAAGGATAAGAAAAGAAACTGAAATGTATTCAGGTAGCATATGATGAAAATATGATGATGAGTGCAGATAATTCCGTGGCCTGATAGGTCTGAAAGATGAAGGACAAATGTATTGAGCATTAATTTTCCTTTTCATTCTCAAATTCCTGCCTCTTGCACACACACACAAACACATGCACTCAAACTCACACACATGCAACAGGAATGCCAATGAGCTCAGAGGGTTCTGAGCACGAAGCAATGCAACAGTTTGACTGCAGTGAATTGCTGGCAAGAGAAAATTATTAAAGAAGAGAAAGTCTTTTAGTTTTACAAACACATTTTAACGATGAGAACATTTTAAAGACTATGAATATTACGTTTTTCGTCTTGCCTAAGCTGGTATTTTGATAAGTGAGTTGCCTGAAAGCACCTAAGCCTATCTCACAGGATTGTTTCACTTTGTAAAACAACATGTCCTGTCTGGCCTAAGAATAATGTTTTTTTAGCACGCTATTTTTTAGTTTATTTTGTATGTATTGAGACAACATGTGTAAATTGCTACTGTTTCAGGATGGAGTTCGTAACTATGGCCATATTTTAACTGTGTTGCTTTATTTTTCCCAATGCTTTATAATCAACTGACCATCTTGGGCTGAAATGTTTTGCACAGTCTAATAGTGCCCTCAGGTCGTCAAACAAAAACTGGCTGATTTAGTCAAATGACAACTCCCAAGCCATTTCAGCCACGTTATGAATTCAACATGCTAAGTGAACAAATCTTTATCAGTACAGACAGAGGGTCTGAATAGTGTAACACAAGATTAGGGTACCACTTTTATAAATTCCATAGCAATTAAGCGGGATTATCTACATGGTACATTACACATGGTGTAAAGCTCAAACTATGGAATTTCTTTTGACATGTCCAAAAAATTCTGTGACTTAGTTTAGCTGGAGATCAAGTTGCATACTGTATGTTACAGTTTCAATGGTACAGAAAAGCAATAAAGGGGCATTATTTTTGTGTGAAATGCAACTCAGATAAGCAAAAGAGAGACTAGGGTATAGGAACACGAAACTATAAAAGCACTACATAGTGTAAAAACTGTGGTTAAAACTAATGAGCACTATTTCACAGTTCTTTTGTGACTCACCAACCATTCTGACATGTAACTACTTCTGCAGTTTGATTATGATTCTATATCCTCTCCACACAACAGAAGCTACAATATAACAGTGAAAACTAATAAGGACTCTGGCTAATGCAAATACAAATAGCCAGACCTTACATAAAATTATCACCAGTGATTTTATGGAATGTGAAGAAGTAAAGGTTTCTAAGGTAACAACACAGTGCATGCAGGTGCATTCTTTGGAGTGACGTAGTTTCATTGTACGTTTTCTACTAAAAATGAAATGCATTCTGATATTATTCTAATATGATCCTAATAACCTTGTATACACATAATAGAGATGTACCTTTCTGAGGAGAGACTTCATTTCCAAAGACCATGCTGCTGGGTATGTAGGATGGACCTTGTGGAACATTTGTAGAATCTCATTAGATGGTGTGTTGGATCTCATCACATATGGTCTCTGAAATAACAAAAGTGGAGAGGGGAAAAGAGAGGGTACAACTTGTATTCATACCATGCATCCGTCCTTAAAATTTTACTATTATTATTTTGTAATTAAAAAAATGGTAACACACTTTCTCCTTTTAGTTTTTTTCACGATATCTCTATTGCCCCTTGCTCAGACATTATATGGTTTAATTTTCTGATCAAATGAAAACAAATGACAGCATTGAGGACAAGGGAAATAAAGGATTAAGTTTTGTCTTTGGATGAAACAAAGTGATCAAAAATGGAGGGGTGAAAAGACTAAATGGATGCATTTTTTTTCTTTGTTACATACAATTTAACAACCCAGGTGTTACGATACTCCCCTTTCCATTAGCCGTAACTGAATGCGTGACAGTCCTAGCATTCTAGTTCCTATTATTTAGTTAACTCCATATGGGGTTAAAATAGTTTAGTGAAATACTATGAAGGTTGGAAGAAATAAAACAAATTGACAAGAATTGATTTGTTCCTCTGCAGAGCACAGCACATTGCAGCTAATGGTCAGACAAAGGTGAAATAAAGTGAGGAATTAATGTAGTGAGAGGTGGCAAGAGCAGCCTAAGAAATAGAGTTTAAGTCAAATTCATGATAGATTTAAAGTCTTGTGAAAAATGCTACCCCCAAGGCCCCTTCACTTTTGATTAAGACTGCCCTATTTTCTCCAGAATCTCGAACAATGTTCAAGTGTTGCTGGATAGCAGTGAATTAGAAAATGTAATTTTAGTGTGAAAGTTAGGATGACCTTACTGTGCTCTTAGGACTTGGTACATACCTGTATGTTTTTTCCAACACAAAAACTGCCCTTATACATACCAGGTTTTTGCACCTCCATCGTCAGTTTCAGCCAAATCATGGAGTAGAAAATCTATTTATTGGCAGCATAAGAGAATGCAGCCAAGACAGTTTTCTCTACAGAGACCTTTGCACCGACAAGTATCCCATTTTGTGCAATCATATGAGATTTTTTTTCAAATGCATGTTTTGGTGAGTGCATTCTGAAGTTGCGATAAAGGTGAATGCCATTTTTTAACACATTTAAAGTGGAAGACGGACTCAAGTTTATACAGTGGGTAAGAAGTTTCAGGTCAAAGAAAGAATTAGAATGCATTTTTCATCATGGAGGATCATGTGGTACAACCTTTGCATCTATGGCAGATAGTTTGGTTAAACTTGGCTAAAAAGAAAAGGAGAAAAAGAATGACTGTAATGTTCTGACTATAAGCCGTTAAGTTTTTCACACGCTTTGGACCCTGCATCCTATAGAACAATGCAGCTGATTTATAGTTTACACTGGCTATGGGCCTACAGGGGGCACTGTAGCAGAAAGCTCAAAATTGAGACAGACATGTGGGGAAAGATTATAAGAAGACACTACCAGTAGTTTTAATGCATACACCCTCATCATGGAAAACACACCAAGAAATGTATATGTTGCAGCTTTTAAGATAAAGACAATCAAGCTGGCTGTCAAAGAAGGATATAGAGCTACTGCTCGTAAGTTGACATCAATGAATCGATGGTGAGATTTTGAAGGAGGCAGCGGGAAGAACTGAGTCAGTGTAAAATGACAACAAAAGCTTTTAGAGGACATAAAGACACTGATGAAGATGATTTCAGTGGCTTTAGTGAGGAAGATGAAGATGGCGACCAATGACTTCTGGTATAGGCTAAAGAATGTTTTATTTTTTAACTTACTGTTAGTGTCGTGATAGTGCAGTGTTTATTTTCTAACCAGACATGTTACTGTTGTGTTGTGTTGATGCTGTACTGCCAATTTTCAGGGAGAGTTTGAAAAAAAAGCACGTCTTTTAAAACCTAGAAAAGCACTCAAACCTCCGCCAGGACCACTCACTCCCCCATCCCCAAGTTGTTATCTAATTCTAACTTGCGGTACTTTATAAATAAAATGTGTCTCAGTGAGAAGCATGGCTGTGCTCTTCCAGCAAAGAGCGGAGATTCAGGGCTGATGTGCGAGAGGTGCTGCTTGTGAGCTCTCTGACACGGAAGATGAGTAAAGGTTAGGACCGCTGGTCGGTGGATGGATATGCGCTTCATGTCAGATCAACCCCAAAATTCAATCACTTGCTCCTGGCCATATTGCAGACTTTTCCTGAAAATGTCATCGAAATCCATCTATAACTTTTTGAGTTATGTTGCTAACAGACAGACAGACAGACACACAGACCGCAGCGAAAACATTACCTCCTGGTGGAGGTAATAAAATAAGTCTTCCTAGAATCGTCTTTCTGTGTAAACATCTCATGTTACAACATGAAAACGTGCCGCTTATATTCAGGTTGAGAGAGCCCAGTCTTTTTTCATTTCATGTTAAAACAGAACATAGACCAATATATATGAATGCTTTCAGTTCTATGACTAACAGAGAAAGATAAATACCTAAAACATTTTTTACCATTTTAATTTCCATGAACAAAGAGTTACTCTTCCCGATGAGATCAGCATGAAATCAATAGAAATCTTAAGATTAATTTTGACTCTTGGAAATGCACTACTGCTATTGCTACTGCACTAACTCATCTCTCCACCAAGACAGAACACTTAGACATCTTTATGCAAGAATGTAAAAAATTGTTTAAATGATTGACCTTCCTTAACTTTGTGAAATGCTGATTACTGATCTGTTAAGCACTTCTTTGCAAGAGTCATATGCATTACTGACTACAGATAGGTCCAAGGCCACACAGAGGTGAGCTATTTGAGAGCATATTGTGTGTTTGTTACCTGTCCTCTCAGTAGTTCATAGGCTGTAATCCCCAGTGACCACCAGTCAACATAGAAGGAGTAGCCAGGATGGGACCCTTCAAAGCTCTGAAATAGCTCAGGAGCTGGACACAACATAATGCACAACATACATTAATTTATGACATGATAGCTTTCTAGGTTATTTATTATTAGAAAAACATATTTTTGCGGCCATGTATTTAATTAACTTAAATTGTATTTCCCCCAAGTTGTATATTCTATAATGCTTTTATTAAAAATATCAGCAATATTATAGGAAGATCTTTCATGGACATTGTGATGTGACAGACTTAAAATTACATATGGAAACTTTGGGGTCATTCTAGGCCACTTGGTTCTAAAAAGCAAATGATGAATTTCATCTGTTTTGACAGAAGTGATCATCAAAGTGTGGAGGCAGATTTAACATCTGAATACTTATGTATTAAATATTTCACATTGCACATAGACAGTGCAGTCAGTCAGGCAGTAAGTACTGGTTTCTTATTCTTTTCCACTAATAGAAGAGAATGATCTATTCTTGGGTAAATCATGTTCTGCTTGTTTGCACACTTTCCATCAAACAAACCCCTATGCTGTTCATGACGCTATAGAGGCACTTACTAATACATTGTATTATGTATATACTTTGTTTATTAAAAAAAAAACTTATATTTTGAAATGGTTGTTCTCAAACAGAAGTCTTTTGAAGCCTCAAATGTGTTTTCCTCTATTGCACTGTATTGAACATCAATTTCCCCATAAACTCATCCCAGTTCCCATGTCTCTGCTGATCAAAGCATCCCAGCAGCATGATGGTGGCTTCGGGGTGTTGTGCAATTTTAGTTTTCAACCACACATATAGAAATATGCTACATGGAAACATCAATAAAAGGTTAAAGAAGGTTAAATAAGATTTTTCTATATATCTTTATCAGTAGTGCCATCAGTGGAGCAGGGCACAATATATACATTTGTCCAATGTGAATAATCTGCTATGCCATGATCTTCCACTTTAAGGTTCTAACACATTATTCTAAAATCAATCCCAGGCACAATCACTCGGTTTACAAGGTTCAAAGTTTTCATATATACAAAAAAAACCTATATGGAGCAAACTCAAACCTACAAAAACAGAAAAATAAACGTTTTACCTTACCATTTATATTCCTCTGAAATCCTATTAACTACCATCTAATCTCTCAAAAGCTGAATCCACATCAAAGTGATGTCTGCTGCATTTAGGAGTGATAGTGAGGATGAGCACATCTGTGCCTAAAAAGATAAACAGTTGATTTTTTTCGAGATACACTATTACTTCACATTATACAGGATTTTTTTTAAAAATTGAATATGTCTAATAACATTAAAAACCTTTTTATTTGTTTTTTTGTAGAGTTTATAAAAATACAAATGGCTAATGGTTGTTTCTTATAGGGAATAAAATTTTTTACCTAAAATGCTGATCTTCCAAATTTAAAAAGCATGACATAACTGCCTAACCTTTTTATATTCTAAGTGATGTAAATGCACTTGCATGCTGCAATTCAGAAGTTTAGTTTTGTGGAGCGAGTCGGCCTTCCAGCATAAAATTTTAAACATTCTAACATTCTGTTTTTATAAAAGCTGTAAAAATACATAAGTTCCTGTAGTTTCTAGTACTATTTTCTGATTGGCTAAAACATATATAGAATTAGATCCATAACAAGTAGTTGTACCTTAAATAGTACTGTACCTACACAAATCTAAACATGCAAGTGAGTGCTGGTGGACTTTTATGAGTTGTTGTACCAAGCTGATTTAACTGAATCATTTACCAAAATGAGAGAATTCTCAGTTAAAAGCTCTAAAAATATTAAATCCTCATTTGAGAACTGCTTTTTTTTTTTTTGCTTAGTCCAAAGTTTTGTTCTCCAAAACAGAAAAGTGAGAGTCCTTCTTTTCTAAGATATTCATCTTTTATAACAGAATACTGTACTCTTCTTTCGTCTGCCATTAGATAAAGAAAATATTCTGGACAGTGCTTGATGTATGCATGTCAAATTATAGACCAAGATCACAGAAGCTCTTATAAGTGCATTTCTCAACATTTCAATGATAGATGTCAGAACTTTTTTCACTCTACCGCCAACAACAAACAGGTCAAATTGAGTTTCAAACAAAAAAGCTAGGAATCCCCGCTGTGGTATCGATTCACTAGTTTGTTTTGTGAGTTTAATGCAGTCAAGATCGAATTGGACTTTGAAGACTTGGCAAAAAGGTTATGATCTTACCCATATATGGTTTAGTTCCAGCGATAGATGTTGCCTTAAGGTCTTCTTTTACGATGGCTGCGATGTTAAAGTCTGTTAGATGAACATGCCCTGCAGATGAGATGAATCATATTTATACCACTACAACTACTACTTGTAGCATAGGTTAGGTTGAAGATCAGTGTAGCTTTCAAGCAGTTTCATCCAAAATGTTACGTTTTTTAATCAAAGGAGATGACATCTGCTCTATAACCTGGTCAAAGGAAAATAAATTAGTCTTTATTGATTATTCACTGATCCTGCGAGGGAGGTAGTAGCAACGTCAGTGGTTTTCAAAGTCACAGCTTGACCTGTGCCTTAACATGCTGAGAAGTGGCCTAGAGTCTTAGCCATGCTCACTGACCACACACTAATGAGCTGAATGTAGGATATATGTCTGCATACTCTACATTTTTCTATATGATGGTCAATAAGAGTGCAGCCGTTATTTGAAGCAGCATGATTACTCGGATATATGGGTTTCCTCCTTGACCTTGTAAACAACACCATCAAATGTTACCACATTGTAGAAATCTAACACATTTCCACTTTCATCAACACTGCCATTTTTACTTTTAACCAGCACCACCTACATTTTTATTACTGGGGTCTAAGGGTCTGATACAATGGTTTCTGTGAAAACATATACATTTACAATAAACAAACATCTGCTGAAAGTCCTTAATAGGCCACCAGAAGCTTTTGCAATGAACTTCACAGTCCAGTAACCCAAACAAAAGATTATTGCCCATATGCAGAAGGTAATATAAGAAACATTGCTTCATTCAACTTCATACAGAAACATGTATTTCCCACCCTGCTTATATGTATATATCAATAAGTTTTGCTATGATCTTTGGTATGGCAAGCTCATCTTACTCAAAACTGCACTGCCCTACAACAGTTAAAACGTGCAAACTTTTAAGACTTAAATGGGAGTTGATGTAACAAACAAATGAACCAACACCTCTTCATGTCTCTCATTGTTTGTTTGTGGGTGGAGAAATAATCTGCAGTTTACGTCACAACATTCTCCTCATAGACTGAGTCTATTTGTAGGAAAACATGCACACGAGCTCACAGTGGATGACCTAGACAACAGGTCCTACTCCCTGCATCCCCTGGCGATGTTGCTTAACAAAGCGGCATCACTTGGGCATGAGTAAATTATTTTTGTCGCCTATATGAAGCAGCTCCCCGAGGAATAAAAGGATCACAGGTCAATTTGTGCTTTCAAATTTCCCCATGTAAAGAAGCAAACAGCTAACATCCACCTCTGATGGCTCATGTTGTTTTTAAAAGTTCAGTGAGGAGGAAAAACTGAGCTCTTTGTATTAAAAAACAATGTTGGTAGTGTGTATAATTAGAGAAAGGTGCATACTGAGTTTGCAAGAAAGTACACAGAGAAAGAGAGAGCAAGATTAAAGGAGAGTATTTGTTCCGTTAAATCTGGCTAAATCTGACAAAATTCTCCACCTAATCTACTCATTTCTCTGTATGTTTGTCTTTTCCTTTTTTCCTCGTTTGACAAATCATTTCAGAAATGTTTGCTCATCACTTTGCTTTTTCTTGTTGAGTGGCTCATCTTGTCTTGAGTGACTGTCTCCCTCTCAGCTCTCTGTCTTTCTTTGTTTCTTTCTAGTTTGCCTCCTTTCTATTTTGACAGCAGGACCTTGATCCTACATATCCCCTAAGCTCCCTGAGCAGATGTCCACTGCCCTCTGAGATCTCGGAAATTCTGTCTCTGCGCAAGTGCTCATATGTCACACTGCTAAATATTCTGGCCAGTGTTCAGGCTTTTAGCTTCTAAATTTGTATTCCTTATGGCCTACTTGAAGATCTCAAATAAACATAACACTTGCATCATATTTATGTAAGCTTTCATTTTTTCATTCAGGCTTAAGATACAGTGGCTTTCAAAAGTATACACATTCCAATTAAAATGCCAGATTTTTGTAATGTGTAAAAAATGAAACCGTGATAAATAACCTTTTTTCCCAATATATTGTACTAATCCAGTGCAATTCAACTGTAAAATAAAAAAAAATTACTAAAAGAAAAAATTTAAAATGGTAAAAGGTGCACTAACTCATTTTCATAAATGTGTACGATGGTAATGTAATACTTTGTTGATTAAACCTTTGAATTAAAGTCAGCATTCAGTGTTCTTTGGTATGAGTTTATAAGCACGCCACCCCATGACCTGACCAAATTTGCCTACTATAGCTTGCAAAAGTTCTCCAAATCTGTCAGATGGTGAGAAGGCCTTTTGTCCATAGCCCTCTTCAGCTGACCCTTACAAAATGTATGTTGAATTTAGGTCTGGACTCTGGCTAGGCCAACCGTTATTTTCCTCTCATGAAGTTATTCTATTATTGATTTAGATATATGCTTAGTCACTGTGATGCTGAAAAATACAATTATTCCAAATCTTCAACTTTTTAGCAGGTATCTGATGGTTATGACCCAAAACTGACAATTCATAAAGATCTCATTTGAAAAGCAATCCCACAAGATGATCCTGCAAACATCTTTTTCTTTTCTTTTTTTCTTTTGATAATGTGCTATGTTTTTTTTGTGTCAAACATACTTCATGTGACTGGTTTCTCCGAACCTTGGACAGTCTCCCACGAGGTGTTAGGAATTTTAACCCAGGCAGATGGGGTTTTTTGGTAGAAAATAATGATGTCCTGCAACCCTACTCTGTAGTCCCATCATATGGAGGATACAGCAGACTGTTGTCACAAGCAGAACAAAACCAGTAGTTGCTGTAAATGCCAACAGCTCTTTTTTGTTGTCTGATTCTTGAAAGTCTTCCTGACCAGTTTAGATCTCATGTTTTCATTGTTTTTGAAGAAATGTCCAGTTTTTGTAAAGCCTTGTTTCATATTTTCTCCATTTATTGGCAACTGCCTTTAATGTGCAATTATGTATACATACTTCAGTAGATTTATTGGTTCTCTTCTCCTGAATGATACCTGTCCACAACTATAAACTGTTAAATATTTTTTTTACTCGTCTGCAAACTATTGTTTTAGCTTAATGGATACAATAAGGCCTGTACAATGACACAAAGATAATTGAATGGTGAATATCAACCAAATGGAGGTTCAACAAAGTATTAGTTTACGGGTGTGCACATTAATGCAACCAGGTGTTTGCATCTTTAAATTCTTTATATACTTTTTCCCTGTGAATAACTTGTTCGTTTTCACCTTAGTTAGACAAGGAAATAAGTCACATTAACTGTGAAAAAAAAGAAGTTCGGCAGTGATTCATCTTTTTTTTAATCATGAAAAACCAGACATTTTACCAGGTGTGTGCAGACTTTTGAGAGCCATGCCACTCTACTATTTTGATTTGTTATGGTTGTACACAGATCAGGTCTCACAGATTTTCAATCAGACTGAGGTTTGGGAAGCTAAGTCAACATCACATTTGTTTATTTTTCCTTAACGATGGCTGTCAGTCAGTTGATTTAATACTGTGGTTGACCTGCTAGTAAAAAAGTGCAAAATGCTATAACTTTTTCTATCTCAAACCGTCCACCCATCCATCTATTATATATACCATCTATTCAAAGCCGGGTTGCGGGTGGGCTGCCGAGAGGCGGGATACACCCTGGACAAGTCGCCAGTCCACCATTTCAAACCTTAACTAAGAAAGTAATTCTCTATTTATACTGCTGCATTTATACTACTATGATAAACATCTGCAATTTCAATATATTATTAACATTTTTAACAATAAAGGCATCTTATCTCATCTTACATATTTTTGTTCACAATACATATATAAATCTACATAGTGCACCTAATATTCAAAAGTTTGTGTTGGACCTGCTTACAGCAAGTCATAACTGGAACTGCTTTATATTCCTCTACATTAGCATACTGATGAGAGATTTTATAGTCTATATTAACGCTGCTTTGATTTACTATTGTTCCCTTCCACTTCTTTTACACAAACACACACACTCACACATGCACTTCTCTTTATGCTTCTTTTCTCTCTGTAAGTGTCCCTTACTATATGTGTGAAACTAGGCCCAGAACTAAAACCTTTTAGCAGATATGGGATATGATGAATACCACCCTGTCTTCCATGTTCCTCATACACCAATTCGTCTTATTTCATGTCATGGTTTGGAAAGTAAATAGCATAGTGCTTCCATCAACTCAGACAGATAATTTGGAAGAAAAGGAAGAATTATCTTCTGCATGCATTCTCTATTTTTTCCAAAGATAAACTATAACATATGACAACTATGAAGCCTATATCTGAGAACTACTATTACTTTGGTGTCCATACAAGCGACTCTAGAAGTCATTATAAAAGATTATTTAACAAAAGCTCTTACCGTGCTCATCCAGTAGTATGTTGTCAGGTTTGATGTCTCTGACATGGAAAACACAGAATGCCATAAGATTAAATTGTGTTAACGCCAAAATTATTTGTGCATTAAAAGAATTCAAAGATTAAAACAAGAGCTGAACAGTTTGATTTAGATTGTTAGATTTAGATCTAACTACAAAAGCAACTGTTGACTTGTGTACTTTTGTATTGTGATATGTCTTTTGGGTAAAAATTTTAATAAATAACAGATTACCCAACAAAGCAGTCTGGCAAGATATATAAATTTGATAAATAAATAAAAATTTCATTTATAAAACAATATTCTTAATAAATAAACCCAATAAAACCTAAGGCATGGTAACATTGATTGATTTCACATCATTATCAGATTCTAAAATATAGAATTGGAGCATACCTTATCCCTTGTGTGCTACTATTGTGTTTTTATATTAAGTTAATTTAAAATGAATTTAAAAGGAACTTTTCTATTCCTTTACAGCCATTTTTTTTCCAAATCAGTTTAAGTTTGTCACATCTGACTAAGTTAATATATTATTTCTTCAACAATTAAAAACAATCAATTTTTAAATGAGCTACCTCTCATCTAAAAAGGGTCACCCATTTTTCTGGATGCACAGTAGGCCTATTATTTATTATATATATATATATATATATATATATATATATATATATATATATATATATATATATATATATCTATATATATATATATATATATTATAAATATATATATATTTATTATTATCCAAAACCTCTTCAAGTTGGCCTAATCTTTAGATAATTATTTAGAATTTTTATCAGCACTTTTACAAATGTAAATAATTCACATTGATGTAAGTATAAAGCCTGTCATGGATAACAGCTGAGAACACAGTGCAGAGTGAGAGGGATCTATCTAAATAGGGCAAATCAGTTCCCCAGTTTAATTCCTTGCTTTAAACAAACTCCATTATTCCAGGCCTTACAAACAATTCCAAATAATAAGAAAAATACCCATAACTGAATGCACAGATAATCAAATGTTTTTTACTTCCTTTTCAGGATTTGAACATTTGAGTTAGTTGAGTCATTATTGTGTGATGTGCAGAATAGACACATAATAAATCAAACAAAACATTTATCATAACAGTGTTCTCAAGGTGTGTGGTGAAAACAAATGAAAGATGTGTTAAATTGCATTAGAGGACGAGAAAAAGACCTGCAGACTTGGTTGTAAGGGAAGCATACCGGAGAAGAACAATAAATGCTGACTGAGACTCCAGCAAAGTCTGATCTGCTGGAGCTTGCCACAAAAACTTCAGAGAGCAGATGATGAGGAAATCAATTGTTAGCTATTTTTAACTAATTTACTCACAACAAGAACAAAAGATGAAACAAATACAGTTTGGACATGTATCTAAAAACTGCAGACTATGACATATTCTGATAAAAAGCCTCCTCTTAGCATGGTGTTTATTGATTAACTTGTGTGGCAACAGGCTAAAACTAAATGGGTGGATGGGTGCAGTGTGTTCTGTTCTTCTCCTCACAGCATAAAAAAAGTAAAATCTTTCAACCCATTAGACGACAATCAATATCCAGAGCTATTCTTAATCTGTTTGTACCTCAGTTACAACTGGAATCACATTGTTGATTTTGTCATTCTGCAAAAATCTATTTTATCACTTTACATTTAAGAAATTAAATCCCCTGCCATATAGAGATTTAACTATATTTAGCATGTCAAAGGCAACAGAATAAAACCCGGTGTATGCATCTTTGTGTTTCTGTGCCACACCTGTAGCGTGAAGCCACTTGGATGCTGTGACACATTGACTGAAATGGGCCCAAGTGGAGTTGAGAAAGGCTGACCATGTAACCCTTAATTAGCTGACATTTGGCTCAAAGGATGACAGTAAGGGAGAGAAGGGAAGGGTCTGTGTTGTCGCTAAAAGGCAGGCTGCACAGGAAAATGAGGATGGCTATTCACTGCTAAAGGCCAAGCTGTCATTGCGAAGCCACAGGGGCCAGACGAGGCCATGGCAAAGCAAAGCAAACTGAGCCACTGTAGGTTTATAAAGCAAAATTGTACAATTCCTGTTAATAATATTTTTGTATCATTTGGATAGGTTTTTTTGTATGTACAAAACAATATAGTGGGGTTCCCACAAATGTGTAAAATATAACAAGATAGGAGTCTTCAATTGCGAATATTTGGCTTTCCTCCCAGTTGGCTTTGGATCTTATATTTCTACCCAATTCTAACCTCTTTAAACCCAGATGTAGTCTGGAGAAAGGATTATAAAATTCTAAATAAGACCTGTGTGGTGTTTCCTTATCCCCCTGGCTGTCTCAAACTTATCAAGAAATACAGCAATAGCAAAATTGTGTATTTTTACCGACCTAATAAGTTTCATTAAAGAGGCTTTCACAAAGGAATGTTACACTCCATGGAGTTTCTTGGATTAAATTAACAAAGTTTAATGTTTATTGATTAAATTAACAAACAAAATGAGTTTTCCATTTAAACTGGTCATAGTTCTAATCGTGTTATTTCTCTTTCCACAGCTAGAAAACAAGTCTGGAAGCAGAAAACTGGTACATATTGCCTTAAGTAGGAACAGGATGAGGACTCATAGAGAGCAAAAACCAATTAAAAGGTTTAATGTTCCTAAAAGTAACTTTTATTGTCTCCTAATGTATGACTAATAATGTCTCATTCACACTTTTCTCATAGCTTTGTGTTTTCCAGTCAATGCGTTTATGCCAATAACTTTTTGTTGCTCTTCTTTACCAGGATGCCCCAGCAGAAGAGCTATTGTATACCAATGAGACAGGCGGTTAAATAAAATGAATAAGGCAAGATGGCAAATCAATATAAACAAAATTTGAATTAGCACCAGAATAAGATTTATGCAATCAAAGCAGATTCCAGATAAGGGGAGCATAGAAACTGAAAGCTCCTTCTCCATGTTTGGTTCTGAGTCTAGGGATGTTTAGTAGGCTAGAGTTGGAGGACCTGAGCGGTCTTGGTGGTTGGTACGGTGACAACAGGTCAACAACATACTTTGGTGCTAAGCCATTCAATGATTTATAAACTAGTAAACGTATTTTGAAATCTATTCTCTGAGCTACAGAGAGCCAGTGTAAGGACTTTAGAACTGGGGTGATGTGCTCTACTTTCCTGGTTCTAGTGAGGACAATCACTAGAAGCAATAGGAAGCAATCGTTCTGTCTGTACTTACAGTTTTTACCAGAGCTTTAAAGACTAGAACTCAAAATATCTTAACACTAAGACATCATGACAGTACATTGCATACCAGTATACCAGTAGAACATTTCAATTTCTTTCATGTAACAAACACAAAACTTATTTCTTAAGAAGAACAACAATTGTAAAGATAAAGCATAAGTTTACATGGTTTTAAATAGCTTTTTTCTTTTTTTAAATTATCTATAAGTGTGGCTTGAAATCATCCCCTAATTAAGAAACAGACCCCAACTGTGTGTAATTTATTCTCAGTATGACTATGGCTATTCTAAACAGCCCTCAAAGGTTTGTTAAATAACTTTAATGTATAAAAAGCACCATTAAGACCAAAGAACACAGCAGACAGGGATTATAAAAATGTTAGAAGATAAAGATATGGTAAGGTTCTAATGTCACTTAGAAATTACACAAAGCAGCAGATGCCAACCAAAGCTAACTTTTTTAATAAAAGCTTATTTTAAAGATCAAAATAATCTTTTTTTTCCGTAGGTGGATTGACAACTGATTATCTGGAGTTTCTATGAACACAAACCAGAAAGAAACTTTTCACTTTTTTGTTTATAAGTCAGATAGTTACTCCATGTTTTCCTTATATCATGCAGCCTTAATTTTGATCATCATGTATAATTGTTCTTTCACTTACAACCTTCGGCTTATCAAAACATATTCCAATAAAATACATATATTTTTGTGGTTGGTTCTTGGCAAAATGTGAAAATGTTCAAAGCAGTCTTAGTACTTTCAGGAGGCACTGTTTATAAATGCAAGATCACATACTTTGTATTTCTACCTAAACAGTAATTCAAGTATAATGAAACAGGGTAAGCAATGGAACTAATTAGCATACGCAGACAGCTTCTCAATAGCACTTTACAGCATTTCCATTAAAATAGTTAATATTTTATAAGCCTTGGAGACTGTTAAGCCTTTAGCAACAATCACAATTAATTATAGTGCTTCCACTGTTGCAATCAGTTTAACTATATAAAAAGTGAAAAAAAAATGTGTGAGCAGAATTTTGCAACATCGTATTCAATGTTTACGTTTTTTCAAAACAGTGATAATTAGAACCTGTTCAGAAAAATTTTTTTTTGGCTTACTCTTTATTTATGCTTTTAAGAACAGTTGCTTTACTTTACTTTACCTTGCAGTTTTCTGGATGCTTTACACTGCTCCTGTGTGTGATTTCCTTTCTGACCCGATCTAAACTGCTGAGCTTGATGTGTTTTAGAACTGTAGCGCATAGAAAACAGACCAGCTGCTTAAATTTTGGTGAAAGCTGTGACACAACGTTACTGGGACGAGTGCGATTCACGCCCAGTAGAAACAGACCAATTGATTATAACGGCGGCTATCAGCTGTCTATTACACTTCGCAGAGTTATGCGCCCGGTGGAAAGTAGGCTTAACATTTTACTACATATTTATCAAGGCTAACAAGACTCACACTGTTCATTTCAACTGTAAAAAAGATTCAAGTAAGAAACTAGCAGCTGTTGGTTTCCACCAGCAGTTTGTCATGTGTCATCCTGGGATACATGAAGTGCAGCATCTATTGGTGCTGAGAAACAGATGGGTCTGTTGCAGCTCCGGTCACAGCAGGATTATGTGAAGAATGGATTGTTTGATGAGGTGAAACCTCCACCATCTGCAGCAATTAAAACTGTGACTAAGAATATTTCAGGGGTGAACAAAAGCATTAAGAGAAAAACAGTTGCACAGCTCCACATTATCATTTAAATTAATTAAAGAAGTCCAAGGAAGAACTAAAAGTTTAACACTTTATAACTTTCTGAAGCATCTAGCTGTGGAAAACGGGTATTTTATGTCAACAACATAGGACAGTAGATATAATTGTAGTTCTTGAGATCTAAAGCAAAAAATACTAGCTGATCCTTATCTTCATCAGGTATGGTATAGGAGACAAAGTGCCTCGTATACCATACTTATACCATAGGCACAAAAATGCTTTAGCTCCTTTTAAAAGACCATGACGAAGGGCCAGGTTTACTCAGTGCAAGCTGATCCCTTTGACTTTTCTTTTGGTCGACTGGCCTTACAAGCTATTAGCAGGATCTAATGACCTTATTACAGCCTACTATGAGTAGGAGAAGGGTAAGCTAATCCTGTACCTGGCCATATGATGCGGAACTGTCACTGGATCTGGATGACACACCTGAGAATTGAGGCTTTTATACACTCGCATACACACGTCCTGGAACCGCAAAGCCATTTTCTCAAATCAAATACCAGTCTTTGCAGTTGACACCTTGTAAGATTAGTGCAGAGAGTAATTTAGCTTATCAAATCAACAAAATATATAAATTCATTTTTTTTTTCAAACAGCATGCCACCAAGTAAAAAAAGAAAGAAAAAAAATGTTTATTTGGCAGCGTGCAGCAAGGTACTTCTGCATTAGCTTGCTACCTACGGTTAAGCCCAAAATTATTCACAACACTCTCAGATTTAGATTTAAAATAGTTACGATTTAACAGATAAGTTTATTCATGGTAGAAAAAGGAGACGGGCATCTCTTAAAAGAAAAACAATGTAAAAGAAGTATGAACTTTGAAAACAATTATTTTTATGCTTTTGATATACATTTGATTAAAATTGGCATTTCATACAGTAAATTGTTCATACCCTTATTATTAACTAGAGGAAAACTTTATTTGGTATTACAGTGATCAAAAGCTTCTTATGTTTCCACTGGTATTTGACAATTTTGGTAATGAGTTTCTGTTATTTCAGGTTAGAAGGCCTCCTTACTATCACTCTAATGTTTAACTCCCTTAACAGATTGTCTACCAGATTAAAATCAGGACCTTACCATGTGTATAAAATAAAAAGATTACTTAAACCAAAACATGCCAGAGATATGAAAAATGTAGGACTTAGCTATAGCTGTTAGTATTCTTAGTAGGTTTGTTCAAGTTCAACATGTTTGCATTACTTCTATTATTAATCTGTGAATTAACCATCAAGACTATATTAATCATGTAAGTTAACAATTAAGTACAACTACTTTACCCTGAGAGGATTTTAAATGGTCTTTCCGGCACATTTTCAATAGTACAAAGTAGAAAACCTGCATCTTAAATTGGAACCTTGTGCTATGGGATGTGAAACCTGGTAGAGTGCTTATGATGATGATGATGACCTGAAAATGGGATCAACATTGGGGGTAGGCTGATAACTGAGAACACGTGGCCAAATCAACACAAAAAATATTCTCCAGACACAACATTCACCTTTTTCCATGAGCCTATTACTCTGAGTGATCCAGAAATATTGCGCAAGAAGAAATGGGTGTGGCTGGCTCAGGTGGTAGGAATTTGTCCCGTAATCGGTGGGTTGCCAGTTTGAATCCCTGCTCTGTCCTTCTCGGTGTTGTGTCCTTGGGCAAGACACTTCACCCTGTTGCCTGCTGGTGGTGGTCAGAGGGCCCGGTGGCGCCTGTGTCCGGCACCCTGGCCTCTGTCAGTGTGCCCCAGGGCAGCTGTGGCTACAATGTAGCTTGCCACCATCAACGTGTGAATGTGTGCGTGAATGTGTGAATAACTGAATGTAGTGTAAACTGCTTTGTGGTCCTCTGACTGAAAAAAGTGCTATACAAATGCACACCATTACAATTAATTATTTCCCTTTTATTTCTCTAAGATGTTGGACAGCTGTACCACGTGACTGCTTCAGGAAGTGGTTCAGAGGGTAAGATGAGCTGCTGCTGAGAGGGTGAGATGAGCTGCTGCTGAGATTTCGCGAGAGCTGTGCGTAAGTAATATGGCGGTAAACTGGTAAAGCAAACAAACTCGGGTAAAAACAAACCATAACATTTGAGCCAAATATAGCAAACGTTTAATAATAATAACCATTATTTTGTATTTCTCCATAAACAAACTGGACGAGGAAACCTTGCATAGCCTGGAAAGCTACTTGGACGAGTGCTTTGACAACATTGTTATGGGCAAGCCACATAAATCCACCTCTGCTGTGCCGACAAGCACACCATCACAAAAACGCACTTGTTCTGAGGCCAGCACCTCCACCATCTCTCCAGAGAAAAGCTACAGCAATGTCCTGGACTCAATAGATAAGAAGCTAACCAGCCTAGACGCCCGTCTGGGCCTGGTTGAGGTTCTCCATAAAGAATTTCAAGCTCTAAGGGAATCCCTGGAGTTCAGCCAACAACAGGTAGCATCGCTCGCTGCAGAAAACCACACGCTTAGGGAGAGTGTAAAGAAACTCACCGAAGGGATGACGCAGCTGTCCGGAGAAAGCAAGAGGATGAAAGAAACTATCTTGGATATACAGGCCAGGGGAATGCGGGACAATCTTGTTTTTTCCGGGATCCCAGAACAGGCTGAGGACGACGCTGAATCCACCGTCCGAGATTTTCTCCAACATCAGTTAAAGCTCCCAAGCGACACGGTAAAAAACATCACTTTTCACCGCGTCCACCGGCTCGGAGGTAAGAAGCCCAACAACAGCCGGCAGCGACCTATTGTTGCTAAATTTGAGCATTACAAGCAAAAAGAGCAGGTCAGAGGCCAGGGCAGAGAGCTGCGGGGAACGAATAATAGCGTTAACGATCAATATCCGAAGGAAATCCTGGATAGAAGGCGCGTTTTGTTCCCAATCAGGAAGAAATATATCAGTGAAGGCAGCAGAGCTACAGTAGCGGTAGATAAACTGTATGTTAATGGGCAGCTGTTCAGGGACCCCCAGCTTCCTCCTTGGCTTTATTAGTCATGTAACTCTGGTCAGATAAGAGTTGTTTTATCAGTCAACTATAATCTAATGTTAGCACAGCTCTGTAAAGTTGTTTACTTCACTCAATGTGGGCGGGGCCAGGGCTAAGCACTGGGATACTGGCTCTTTTTTCTTTTCTCATCTTCACATGTCTATCACCAAATGTCTTTGTCACTCATTTTTCCTTCTTTTATCACTCACACACACACACAGAATTTTTTCATAACATAACTATTTCTTTCTCTCTCACCCTTCACACCTTCACAACTTTCTTCTATTTCTCTCTTTCTTATATCTCGACTTTTGGATTTTCAATCAGGCAACCCCAGGCACAAACTAATAATACACCTGTGTTTATCAGTTTCTATGGTGATATGGACTTTACAACTTTTATCTCAAAACTATGACTACTGTAGGGTTTGTCACGTGGAATGTTCATGGAGCTGGCACCAGGGAGAAAAGAGTTAAGATTCTTAACCAGCTTAAAAGATTGAAGGCAGATGGGGTCTTATTAGAAGAAACCCATAAATCTACCTCAGCTGCAGATGATCTTAAATCCCCTGAGTTTCCTAATGTGTTTTCTGCATGCTATAACTCCAGACAAAGGGGAGTAGCAATATTAATAAATAAGAATGTAAATTTTACAGTAATAGATACAGTTACAGATCCAGAGGGTAGATTTATTATAGTAAAACTATCTATACATAACCAAAAGTTATGTATTGTCAGTATATATGGTCCAAATGTTGATGACCCCTCATTCTTTCATTCCTTCTTCTCGGTGCTCCTTGAACACATGGATTGCTCACTTCTTCTTGGGGGCGACCTCAACTTTGGTTTAAATGAAGAAATAGACAGGCTCAGCACAGCAGGGACTCAGCGCAGCTGGAAATCTATAGATATAGTCAAACAGTACATGAGCGATTATGGACTTTGTGATGCATGGCGATCACTTCACCCCAATGACAAAAAATATACTTTCTTCTCAAATGTCCACCATTCATATTCTCGACTGGATTATTTGTTAGTCAGCAGCTCACTGTTGACTGACATTTCAGACACTGAGATACACCCTATAGCTGTTAGCGATCATGCTCCTGTTTCTCTAACTTTAGTAAATAAAACAGAAACACCTCAAAGCAAAAATTGGAGATTTAATATATCCTTACTTAAGGATAAAGAATTTATAAAATATTTTGAAAAAGAGTGGGCTTCTTATTTAGAATATAATGACCTCCCTGGTACGTCGCCATCCATTCTTTGGGAGGCAGGAAAAGCTGTGATTAGAGGTAAAATAATCTCATTCTCATCAAACAAAAAGAAAATGGAAAAAAAACGTATTCAGGAATTAGAAGAAACTATTAATTCATTAGAAGCTTCTCTAGAGGAGGAGAGACTAGGCAAAATCCGTAAAGCAAAGCTAGAATTAAATCAAATTATTAATAAACAGACCCAGTTCTTAATTCAAAGACTTAGGATAGAAAACTTTGAACAAGGTAATAAATCAGTTAGATTTTTGGCTAACCAGCTAAAAATTAATAAAGAAAAAACAACTATATCTGCTATTAAAGATCAGACCGGGAATACAGTATATGATCCTGGTAGAATAAACAACACATTTAAAGAATTTTACAAGGCTTTATACTCACCAGAGATAAATCCATCGGATCATGAAATTGAAAATTTTTTTGATAACATAACACTACCTAAATTATCTGAAAGTCAAGCGATGGCCCTGGATTCACCACTAACAGCGGCTGAACTCCAGGAGGCCCTCCAAAGCATGCCCAATAATAAGGCTCCAGGCCCAGATGGATTTCCAGCAGAGTTCTATAAAGAATTCTGGAATATTCTGGCACCAACATTCCACAGAATGCTGCAGGAAACCAAGGAAAATGGCCGACTCCCACCAAATATGAATTCTGCCTACATTAGTCTTCTACTAAAATCAGGTAAAGACCCTTTGTTTCCTACCAGCTATCGTCCCATATCCCTCATTAATATTGATCTTAAAATAATCTGCAAAGCCCTCGCAAAAAGGGTAGAGAAAGCAGCCCCTCTTATAATGCATCCTGATCAAACTGGTTTTATTAAAGGGAGACATTCATCCACAAATTCACGTAAATTAATAGATTTAATAGATTTTTCTAACTGTAAAAACATTAAAACTAATATATTATCTTTAGATGCAGAAAAAGCATTTGATAGAGTTAACTGGAAATTCTTATTTGTAACCTTACATAAATTTGGCTTTGGAAATTATTTTATAAACTGGTTGAAAATATTATACAGTTCACCAACAGCGTGTATCAGAACAAATAACCAAACATCATCTAGGTTTTATCTTCAGAGAGGTACCAGGCAGGGATGTCCTCTCTCTCCCTCCCTGTTCGCTATTTTTATTGAACCACTAGCTGCAGCGATCAGGCAAACTCACAATATTAAAGGCATAAAATGCAATAACATAGAACATAAAATCAGTCTTTATGCAGATGATGTATTACTTTTTCTCCAGCATTCACAAACCTCTTTCTCTCAGGTAATCGGGTTGATAAACTCTTACTCAAATGTTTCAGATTATTCTATAAATTGGTTAAAATCTACAGTTCTTCCAATCAATTGTTCTGTCCAGAATCCAACTAATACACAACTGCAGTCAGGGAATATTACCTATTTAGGTATCAATGTCTCACCAAGACTGGCAGATTTAATAACGTTAAACTACATCCCACTTTTAAAAAAAGTGGAAGATGATCTTGCCAGATGGAAATCTCTACCCATATCACTTATGGGAAGGGTTGCCTCAATAAAAATGATGGTTTTGCCCAGAATCAACTACTTATTCTCAATGATCCCAAGTAAACCATCCCTAGACTGGTTTAGATCTCTGGACTCCTCTATCTCTAAATTTCTTTGGAAAGATAAACCCCCACGTATCAGCTTAAAAACACTGCAGAAGACCAAAGAAAAAGGAGGTCTAGATCTACCAAACTTCCATCATTATTTCTTAGCCAACAGGCTCCAATACATATCAAGATGGTTAAAACATAGCTACCTAGACGAGTCCTGGATAGACGTAGAACAGACACTATGTAATAAGATAAAACTTTCAGACCTACCATTTATTAGCTCAAATATAAAACAATATGAATGCTTTAAAAGCATAAATATCAGCTCCTCTCTGACAGCATGGTGGGAGTTTCTAAAAATGACAGAGTCCACAATAATCCCATGCAGACGTACACCCATCTGGAATAACCCCGACATCTTGCAAAAAAAATTTATGATAAGTTTCCCAGTCTGGAGGTGCAATGGAATTGAATACCTGGAACATATATTTGAAGGAACAGACTTTATCCCATTTAATACATTAATTACACAATATGGAATTGATCAAAACAAATTCTTAGAATATCAACAAATTAAATCTATTATTAAAGGTAAATTTAGGCTCAATACAGCTGAATTACAAATTCCAGCAAGAGTTTTAGATTTTCTTAATCTCAACCCCCCCAAATTGCTGTCTAAAATATACAAAACTTTATCTACATTAGATGAATCAATTGCCATCCCTATTTCAAAATGGGAGGTGGATTTATCAGCCAGCTTTGACCAAAACGTTTGTCTAAGATATGTTTAAGAAACTTTAAAATAACAAAAAATCCTAATTTGCAATTAATACAATACAAAATCCTTCATAGAGTACACTATACAGGTCAACGAATGTTTAGGATGGGTTTTACATCGTCTAATACCTGCTTACAATGCACAAGCAATATACCAGATACTTATGTTCATGCGCTTTGGTTCTGTCCACCTGTTAAGAAATTTTGGTGCCAGATATGTGAGGACTTATCAAAGTGTCTGAAATGTAACATCCCACCATCTCCCTCAATTTGCCTGTTAGGAAATTTAAATGATGTCACCATGGACACAAAGTCAGTTCTAATAGTTCACATTGCCTTATGCATCGCTAAGAAAACTATCCTCCTGAACTGGAAAAATAAAAAAGCTCTTAATATTAATCAGTATAGAAATCTCTTGTTGGACCATATTGGTCTTGAGACGGCCTCTGGCTCCATATCTGATCAATCTCTCTGGGCTCCTTTGATCGGCTCCATCACCTAGTGGGGGTGGGGGGCACTTGGTTTTGTCGTTTGGGACACTGTTGCTGATGTGGGGGTTTTGGGGGTGGAGGCGTCTGGGGGGGACCCCGGGGGGTGGGATCACTGGGCGGATGGGGCGCTGGACGTCGCGGCCGGCCTGGGGTTGGGCTTTGGGTGGTGACTCCTGATGGCTGCATGCGGTGCCTTGGGGGGGTTGCACTGGCGGACATGGGTTACTGGCCTGGTGGCCGTGCTGCGCCTGGGTAGGGTCTGGGGTGGGCCTGGGGATTCGGGGCTCGGGGGCGCCGCGCCCCCTAGCTGTGGTCCTGGCTGGGGGTCGGCCGGCGCGGGGTCTCTGTTGGCTGTGGGGGTCGTGGCCGGCCGATGGCCGGCATGTGCAGCCGCCTCTCTTTTTTTTCTCTGGGCCGATTGTCATCGCCAGTCCCTGTATGGCATCTCGCCTTGTTTGCTGGTTGGGGTGCCTGGCTGCTGGTCGCGGCGGCTGGGTGGCGTTTCTGGGCCTGATCAGTCCGTTTTTGCACTGGACTTGGCTCTTGGGTCTTGGTCTTTGTGTGGGGCGCTGGGGTTGGGCATTTGGCCGGGATCAGTCGGACTTGCGGGTGGACTGGCCGGGTGGTGGGCATGCAGGGCAGGTGGGTGGGGCGCTGGGTTTGGTCTCCTGCCGGGCCGTTGAGCAACAGTGGTCGCTCCACAAAGAATGAGGCTGGTGGATGTCGGCCTGGTGGGTCGGCCGCCCGGCTCATCGGTTTGCTCCTGGTCTGGGCAGGTACGTCGACGTGGTTCGGGCTACGGGGGCCTCCGGTGTGCGGGTGGCGCTGGGGGCCTCCTTTGCTGGTGGGGAGGCTGCTGCTGTGTGGCAACAGGTGCTCTCCCCCTACGAGGGCACTTGGACGGGGGGGAGGGGTGTGCGGGAGGGGGGGGAGCGAACTCAACCTGGGTGTCTAGTGTCTTTTGTGTTTTGAGAGTAGAGCGAATGTAAGGGTGGGTTTAGTTCCCCTTCTGGGATGGGGCTGGGGGGACTGCCTTGGGATCCGTGGGGCTTTGTGCTGCTGTGGCCGTGGGCCCCGGGTCAGACATGCCATGGCCTCCCTCCCCTGGTGGATCCCGGTGAACAGCGGTGCCTATTGGGGTCAGTGGGGGAGCTGGCTCCCTGGGAAGACATCTTGTCTCCCAGTCCTTCCCTCCCCATCCCTGGACACCTCTGTCCACCCGCTCCATCACTTTACCACTCATATAGGGTCTTGGGGCATGGGCACATCACTGGGGTGCGAGGAGGGGCTTCCCTCCTCGCTGTCCCGTGGTGTCCTGGGTCCCAATTTTAATATACAACTTAGACACTCCCACTTATAACATTTTCACACGACACATATATAGGGACTTTGGGGTGGGCACACTTTTCGGCATCCAGAGGGGGAGCGGTACAATCAGCTTCACCTCTGGTGCCGGTGCCCACTGTTAAACCACATATAGACACTGAGGGCTCGGAGTGGGGGTTGGGGGATGTGTGGCTGCCTCCCCCACATCCCACCCCTCTGTTTTAAATGCACATTATAACAACACGCATCAACACCATACTCGAGTGGGAGGATAGAGGCTAGGGGTCTTTTCCCACCCCTGTTCGCTACGGGCCATCAGGGGTTGGGGTCCGGAGGGGGACAGGCGGTCTGGTCAGGGTCCTGGGCAGTCGGGCTGCTTTGCCACTGTGGGGCCCTTGGCGGTCTGCTTGTCTCCATCCTAGAAGGTAGGGGGTCCACCTCCCGGGTCCGGGGGCTGGTGGCTCTACTGGGGTATCAGTACCTGGACCTGGGAGCATAAAGTGTGCATGGGGTGTGTGAGTGAGGGTACAGCGTAATTTTTTTGGGTGTCTTGGTGAGTCAGTGAGAATGTATGTGTTTAAGAGGGAGGGAACGTATGACTGTGTCTGTATGTCTTTGTCTACCTGTCAGGTTGGATCTTGGTCTGCCCCCTCGCCTGGCGCACCTCAGGCCTTACACTTAATGGGGGGCCTATATCCCCTCCGTCACTTCCCGCCGGTGACGGGGGCCCCTGCCTGCCGGTGCGCCGGTGGTCAATCCGGTTCGGACCTGGTGCGTGCCTGGCCGGGCCTGGGGGGGCCGGTGTGTCGGTCGGCCGATGCGCTGGGCCGATATCTTCCTTTGGTTGGTTGGGGCACCTCTTTTAGAGGTGCCAGGTTTGGGATTGCTGGGTGGTGCCTGCTCGGCGGCTCGGCGGGATGCGGATCCGGCGTCTCTGCTCGTTTGATCACCTGTTCTGTGCGCACCATGCGTGGCCGGTTCATTGGCGGGTTGGACCGTCCCTGGCCCCCGTTTGAGGCCTGGTCTCGGTGCCCTGCGTTGCGCGGGATCAGGACCCGGGAGCTGGTACAACTTGGCGTCCAGATGCTGACTGAGCCCGGCCTGGGGATTCTGTCCGTCCCCTGCGGCTATTGGTGGGGCACTGGGATGTTGGCGGTGGGGATTGGCCTAGGGCGGAGGCGTCCCTGCAGTGCCGGGGGCCCCTCGTCGGCCGGTCCCTTGTCGGGTCCCTACTGGGGGTTGGGGTGCCCCTGGGCCCCGGCTCCCCCGGTCCGTTGACCGGCCCGCCCCGGCGCGGCCGGTTGCCGGCGGAGCCCGTGGGCTTGTCACTGCTGCCCCCCGGGCCCCTGCATAGTGGCCGCTGGATGTTCCGCTGGGGTTCTCCTTTGCTCCTCTCTTGGGGGATGCGGTCGGCCCGGCCTGGTGCTCTGGCGGTCCTTTGGACCTCTTTGCTCCGATCTCCTTCATGTCTCCATTGATTCCTGGGGGAGGGATTGATGTCTTCTCACACCAACTATCGAACACTCTTATGGAGAAACCTTATTTTCACCAGCATGCTAACACACACACATAGATGTGGGGTCTCTGATGTTTAAGGATATATTCTTGGGCTGAGATTATCATTACTAGAGCTTGATTAATCGGTACCATGAGTTTTTCTGTGACATTGTTGTTGTATTTTTATATCTATTTTTGTGTGATGTGGTTGTGTAATTCTTAAGTTCACAATGTTTGGTTGGGTTTGTCAATGTTCCTTTTTCGTGTTTTGTTTTTCCCCCTCTCTCTGCCGTCCTGTGGGTATGGAGGCAGACTTCAATGTTTTCCTGTGTTTTCTTTGTTCCCCTTCCTCTCTTGTATTTTCAACTCACTCTCTCTCATGACATTTTGTTTCCTACCTCTCTTCTTCATCTTCTTTCTTTCTTCTCCTTAATTTTCCGTCTCCGTGTCCATAACATCAGGAAATAAAAACCCCAACAATTCATAATAAAGATTTTTCACACGTAAATCAGGTGGAGTACTATAGCCAAAGCTGTACTGCTCCGCTTGTGAAAGTAAATCTGTTGGGCTTCTACTTGGTACTCAGACACCAATTCTGAGCTCCACACTGCCAAACAGGACACGTAAAAAAAAAAAAAAAAAAAAAAAAAAGATGTTGGACAGCTGACATTTATTTGAAGCTGAGATTGCTGTGCAAAAACAAAATATTGTCCGCAGTCCCTGGCTTTAACTGTTTTCTCCCTTCCAGAATCGCAAATCCAGCCACAGAAAAGTCTCTATCGCTGGCAACAGTGGACGTCGGTATGGCAAGAACATTCCACGCTGGCAACAGAGGACGTCGGTATGGCAAGAACATTCCACGCTGGCAACAGAGGACGTCGGTATGGCAAGAACATTCCACGCTGGCAACAGAGGACGTCGGTATGGCAAGAACATTCCACACTGGCAACAGAGGACGTCAGTATGGCAAGAACATTCAACTATCAGTGCAAGGTCGGAGAATAATCTCCTCTTTGGGAGACAAAAAAATAAAAAATTTTACTGTACGTATATTTTCTCACCCGAAACACGCCCGCATTAAAGAAACATCCGCCTGGACCCGTACCCATGAAATATAATTTATGTATTTTTCCACGCGTCAAACAATTATTATGCGGATCAGTCGCGGGTACCCGCCCCGTTGCAGGACTCTGATACAGAAATATGTCACGCACTCAGAGAGGTGCATGCTGTCTGAATCACTCTGCTCTGAGTACCGATGCCCACCAGCCACTTAGGGGCTAGTCAGGCAGCAGCTTTCTTTGAACTGAAAGCTCCACTCGACAGACAGTGACTAACAGGTCCAATCCAATAAACTGCTACTTTTTATGCTACTTCTCTTCTTTCTACTGAGGAAAAGTAGCTGTGAGAAGTTGGGAGTTTGGAACTGATGTGCACGTGTATGCTGTTTGCACATCAGTGAGTATACATTTATGCATTTAAAGTCACAGGCTCTTTTTTTAAGACAAGCTCATTCTTTATTCATTACCAAACACAGACTGTAGCTACAGAGTGTAGCTTCTCAGCAAAGTTGGGCTTGACAGGTTGACGGTTTAATATAGCGCTGGAGGTGAAGCTTGCCAAGCAGACAGCAAAAGCAGCTACGGCAAACTAAAAGGCTCAAGCCAAAACTCACATCACAATTATCAGCGATGAATAATTCAGGTAGTCAGAAACATTCAGAGTGTTAAAAACTGTCATCTCTCTTTTCTGTTTCTTCCTGGCCCCCTGAGTCGTTATCTTTGCTTTTCCCTTTTTTTCTCTGTCTCTCTCTCTGTCATGTACCTCTGTAAGATATTCTGAATACAGTGCTGTCTTCGGAAATTACTCTTCTGTCTTTCCTTGTATGAGCAGGCACGTGGGAAAAATACAAAAGCACGCAATTAGTGATCTTTCTGGAGCAGGCTCGCCCTCCAAACAGTCTATCATGTTCAGAACACTGTACTCCCCCCATCATTTAATCTGTTGTGTGATGGGCTGAGCTAGGGGAGATTTTCGACAATGATAATGCTCAATTCACCATTTCCGAGGTGGAAATTGGAGAGCTTGCACCAGCTGGCATCCTAATCTGCATTTATGAAAGAGGTGAATAGAATTTCTCCCTCGCATTCTGTCTCTCTGTCTCTCTCTCCTTTCAATCTGGGTTCTCTTTTCTGTTTCTGCTCTGAAATAAAACATTTAACGTACTCCATGAATAAAGAAACCTCTGCTTAAGACATGACAAATTCTCCTGATTCAGGACAGTTGATGGAAAATAAGAGTTATGACTTTCCACCATTCAATCTGCAAATATGATCTCATCCTCAAATGAACAATTTGTGAGAAGATAGACATCCCTTTGTTTTCACCAGATTACATAGGTGGAACAGAATCATATTCTATTTTTGGCAGCTTGGGAAAGGACCTTGTTGGATGAAAGAGTTATTAGATTACTAAAAGATGAGCTACCCTGAAGAACAGACTGCCTATTTGAAACTAGAAAAGGAGAATGAAGGGGGGGGGACAAGAAAAAGCAACAGTAACCACTTCAATTAAACAGACGATGAGAAAAACACAAGCACACATGCTCACGCACAAATATGAAGGACGTCAGAAATGTAAACAAATGTGCTGCAAAATCAGTAACATTTTATGAAATATACTTTTATATTATATTATATTATATTATATTATATTATATTATATTATATTATATTATATTATATTATATTATATTATATTATATTATATTATATTATATTATATTATATTATATTATGTTATAGTGTATTATATATGTAACAGTGTGTAAATTTATAATGCTGGAACCTAGTGAAACTTTATATGAGAAACATTTTCACTTTTTTGTTTCTGTCTGGTGGAACCCAATCATCTCTATTGTCCAAAGCAATACCTAAATTAACTAGAGCTGCATAATGACTTGTTAAAAGCATCTGCAAACTGACAATATGTAAGTCTTTCCATTACGAGGATTCCAGGAGGCACCAACATGCTCCTGAGGATTTACCCATAGATAACAGTTGATGTAAAAGAGGCACACAACCAATGAAATACAAAGCACACACACACACACACTACCCCTTACACACACACACTTTCCATTTGTCTTTCCTCTTGTTTGGAAAGACTTGTCAAGTCTCTGAAGATGTCATCTATTTGGCTCAGTCCATTGTTAATAATTCAAACCCCCCGCAGAGCACAGAGTTAAAACAGTGACCACTCTGCAAACCGACCAAACCAGATACATTACTGAAAGCAAACAAGTATGAGGTTGTAAAAAAGTTTCTGTATTTTGCTCTCATGAAAGACTTTGCATAATTTGTTCAGTTCAGTTTATTTATTTATATACAGTGAACCGCTGGTATTCGAGGGGCTATACACCACAACTGGATACTATACAGGAAATCCACAAATACTTGACAGTCCTTATAAAAACGCTTGTAACTAAATGCCAAACATACTTTGAAATGCATTAAGACACACAGCTGAAACTATCTTAGCACTACAGCAGAAGCTAACATCCACGGTCTTCCTTATCTCCGCTCTTGAGGCTACACCCAATCAGCCCCAAAGAATATCAATGACGCTCCTGGATTGCAAACACCAGCCAATACCATGTCAAATAGCACTGAACTGAGGCATGACATCTTCCCAAGCTGCATTTTCTTTAGAATATTTTAGATATGCTGTACAAGAAAATCTGCGATTAGGTGGATTTTCTTCCAATAATTTGGAGTAATGCTACACAGAAAAATCCGCAAACAGGTGAATCCTCAAAGGCAGGGTCCGTTGTAGTGTTAATTCACAACGAATATTGTTTCAAGCCACTTTACAAAAATATTTATTCATTCTAATATTTGATCATATTCTAATCATAGAGACAGATTCATTTCTATTAAATGCATTCCAAACTGACTGCATTGTTTGTCACTTATCAAACAATGCAGTCAAGTTCAGATTTATATTCAGATTGTTAAAAAAAAGTCCAGCATATTTATATTGTTGATCAATCTCTTTTAAGAATGTTTTGTCTTCCTTTATTGAATCAGTTTTAACTTTTGGAGTGGTGTGCTGGTTTGGTAACCTTAGCATGGTAAATAAAAAGGGGTTAGTGAGTGTAGTTAACCCACAGTGATTTCATGAAAAGTATTTACACAAATAGTTTACACATACAGTATATGACTTGTTTTTTTTTTGTTGTTTTTTTTTTAAAGAAGCTGTTTCCAAAGTTAAAATGACAAAAGGTAGCCCCCGGAGATGAAAGGATAAAACAAAAAATATTGTTGAAGCCTTTAGGATTTATCCACCCTTGAGCCACAGGAGCAGAACCAAAATATTAATCTACCCTATCTAGTACCAGAAACATTGGGGCTCAATTTGTTTTTCAGTGAAGGAATTAACTGAACGTCAATTTTTTTAATCATTTTTAGCCATTTTCAATATCAGATTGCAAAAAACAACAAAGAAAAATCACTCCTTTTCAAAGATTGTTCTGAAAAAGAATGGTAATTTACTCTGATATAAAGCACTAGATAGGTAGATGCTGGCATAATACTCTTACTTTCTGTCAGACCCTGCTGAAAAGGACTTATGTTTTTGCCATTCCAAGTAAATAAGTGCTGAATAAAAAAGCTGCAGATTATATTTTTTTCCCCATTCATTTTTGCATTTAAATGTTCAAAAATGTGTTGGCTGAGCCTCCCTATATCCAGTACAACATTCTGAATTAACAATTCATTTTTCATGCTATAACTGATTAATAAAAACTAAACAGCCATAATACAGGGATAAAAAAGAAAAGATTGTCTATCACATAAAAGTTGTGATGATTAAAAGAAGTTGACTTACAGAGGCTCATAGAGACTAATAATATTACACCTCCAAAATTAATCTTCATTTGACATTTAAAAAGTCAGCATGGTGTTTCCAATTTAAAAATTGCTATTTTGTTCACAGTTGTCACAGAAACTCTCTGTTATATCTCACACAAGACACAAGCAACAAGCTTTGGATTGGATTGGATTGGATTCAGTTTTGGAATAATCTTTGCTTTAACTTCTTAATTATGGTTCACACAATACCAGAAACTTTTGCCAAGTTTACTCATAAAAGCTATGTAGCTGGGTGCCTTACTTTTTTAAGTTTTTTCAACTTTTATTTTGGTTTACACACCTATTGTATTGTATATGAAACTTTTTGCACACTGAAAAGATAAACTAATGTAGCAAACAAACTTACCAGTCAATTGCAAACATGAATTATACTCTAAAGGTTTGGACTACTATTGTTGTCATAGTTTTTTTTATTTTTATAATGCATTTCTTTTCTATTGACTCTTTTAGACAGAAAATGAGAAATGCATTTTACTTAAAATCCCCCTTATAAATATATACACTACAGTAAAAATTTAAAGTAGAAAAAAAATCTGTTTTAGTCTCTTAATTGTGAGAGAGGGTTTGTATCATTGTGAACTCCTGGTCCTAAAGCTGCTGTCCGACTGTTTCCTGTCTGCTATGCATGATGGCATAACGAAAAAAAAATATTACATGGGTCTAAATGTAAGAAAATGAAGAGCATATTTTTGGATCAAGTCTCTGTAACGTCCTTGAAGTATATGTGAAGCTTTTGATTTCCACCTGTTTTGTATAGTGCAGGTGTACTGGGATAAAAGGGGTGGAATTGCCATTGTTTTACTGCATCTGGACACAGTACATTACACTTGCCATGACATCATGGCCTCTCTTTTGGTTTTCCTGTTTTTTGTATTTAACCATCTGACCATTTTGGCTTGCATTTGTATACCGCTTTTTTAGTCGAGTCCATCCGCAAATAAAAACGACCATATAGGTCGATTGTGACAGCTATAAAAAACGACCCTATATTCCGTATGCGACCCCTTGTGGTTTAAAATGTCAGCTGTAAAAAACAAACGGCCCTTTGGGGGCCTGGCACATCTACCTTGGGCATTTAAACAGATGATGACGCAGATATCGAACTAATCTCACTACAAATTAACTAATAAATGTTGTGATTCTGAAGACAGTGGGGTTCACTACGCTGCTCATGGTTAAAAAAAAGGATAAAAGCCGTGTCGCGTAGCACAGTGGTTGAGACGGGCGCCCCATGTTCAGGGGGATGCGGCCTTCCGGGGGTTCACTTCCACCCCACGGATAATTGCCAAGTGTTGCACTTTCAAATAAAGGCCACTGTGTGGCCACAAAACCTTAAAAAAAGAAAATGCCGTCTTCACAGATACAGGTTGGTCTTCTTTTCCTATACACCTGGGTGGTTTTGGTAATTCAGTGCCATTCTTTAATTATGTGTTAATTTCACATGTCAATTGATGTGTCATTTCCCCATGTTTAAAACAGTAAAGAATGAAAACAAAGGCCTTTTAAACATACGGAGGCAGAGAGTGTTTTTGGACCTCAGGTAAACTTTGTAACTCGATCGTCTGGAATTGATGCGCTATGATAACCACACTGCAATAACCAAAAGGCTAGAAACACGTGAATGAAGGAATCAAGAGAATGTATGTTTTTTTTCCAAGAGAATGTATGTAAATAGTGAAACTGCAGTGAGTTTTATAAGTACGAATGTTGGTTGCTGAACTGAGATAAATTTCGCGCATGCGTATTTGGCAGCTCCTCTGAGAAAGGACGCGCATGCCCTGTTGGTAGCTAGTCACTGCTGGATCCACGCCTGACCCCAGAAAACTCTCACACAGGTTGTTTGTTGGAGCTGTCACAATCAAACTATATGGTCGTTTTCATTTGCGGACGTGTTGCTTAGTCAGAGGACCACAAAGCGCTTTATACGACATTCAGTCATTCACCCATTCACCCATTCAAACACACATTCACATGCTCATGGTGGTAAGCTACATTGTAGCCATAGCTGCTCTGGGGCACACTGACAGATGTGAGGCTGCCATACAAACAGGTGCCACCAGGTCCTCTGACCACCACCAGCAGGCAAGACAGGTGAAGTGTCTTGCCCAAGGACACAACGACCGAGGCAAAAGGAGAGACATGTGGATATCTAGCCATCATGTTAAACAATACTGCTTCTTATTACACTCTGTTCCAATCAGAACTTAGTAACAACTTTACAATGTTGCCATACCCCATCTGACTGACTGGTGGGTTATCATCATTTGTATTGCACTTATAATTATTAATAAAATCAAGTCCACCCAACAAATTGCATCAAAAAAGGAATGTGTACATCCAGGTGTTGCACGTAAAGAAACACATTTCGAAGACATCGAGCATCCACTTGCCATACCGGACTCCTTCTATATGGAACTTATTCATTTAATTTCCATAGAGATGAGCTGTGAATTACTTTCCACCACTCTTCCAATCGGAAAGTAATGAATGCAAATGGAAAAGATGTTGATGCCATCTAAACAAACAACATCCAGCACCTGCACATCAAACTGAAAGTCTGTCCTATCCTGGACTAAAATAGAAAACACAATTTAAATATTCATATTCATCAGAGGAGTGCATGAATAACCAAATTATTAATCTGTCCTATTTATTTCCCTTTCTCCACTCTTCTGTGGACGGTTAAGAGCACAGACAGGACCAAGCAGCCTGCCTAACGTTAAGTGGTGTAATTTGTTATCTGTGGGTGTTGATAAATTAGTGTTCCCCATTGCAGTGATGTTTCCTATTAGTCATGATCTGAGAAAGCTTTTATTTCTATGATTACCTCTTTGCTAAGTCACCAGAGTGGAGGAGTGAGCCTACAAGGCTAATTCACAAATCAGACATTTTCTAAGCAGGTTTTGCTCTTCATTATTCAGGGACAACAGAATTCAATTTTACCTAATGTCATAAAAATAAAATAAAAAAAAGAAGTGATTAGTGAATTATTCCTACCTCATGGTCATGAAACTTAATTGCTATATTCAATTGATTTTGGTGTGGGAACTTTCATTTTCAGTTATTCCTCAGTTTAAACGTAGTAAAACACTTTATTAACGTCTGCAGAATACTGAACAATGTATGATTCACCTCTCCTGTTTTTTTAAAGTTCATCAAAGATCATTTTAGTAATTATTCTCATCAAGCCAATTAAGTTCTGTATAAAACAACTGTATCTCAATTTCTCATCACCTTTGTGACAAACTGTTGTTCATAAGAATGTGAAAATGCACAAGTAAATAGTCAGTATAATATTGAAGTTTTACCTTCCTGGTGTGAGGACTGAATACTAAATGGTGCTTGTCAAGAAACCAGTGTTGTTTCAATTGTTTTGTATTCTGATGTTAGTGGCCTAATCAATGGGGTTTATTTAGCTCCATGTTAGGTGTATGATAGGTTGCAAAGTAGTATGTGAAAATCAGGACATACAATAAATATACACATACTCTGTCAGAAGTGCCACTCTGTGCACTGCTGCTCAAAAACAAAGCCTGTGGGGCTTCAATGTTCTAGGTTACCAGATTAAACATTATTGGAAAACGTAATCTAATAATTATCTGACATGGTACTCCAAAAAATGTCTCATAGTTAAACTGATGATTGTCTGTATTCTCTGTCTGAATGAGAGTGACATCTGTACTGGGATGTGTGCCATCTTGCCACTACTTTTAACAGTAAATATTTCTTTCTGAATGTTTATAGATATGAGGTACTTATGGTTTAACCAATTTAGAAATTTATGTCTGAAAAATGTCATGAGTTTGACTGAATGCCGTAAGAAATCTTTCTACAAAACATTGATCGGCCACTCTTAGTCTAACACATGTTAAATGGTATTGCCTAAACTTTTAATAAAGAATGAAATTTGGGTCCTATTGTACTGTATTATAAAAATCAACTCTTCTTTTGTCTCTGTGGTTTTAGTAGAGGTCAATATGCCTGTTAAAATCTGTGATTTTTCAAATGAAACATTTTAAGTTGACTGCTCTTTTTTGACAAGGACTTTAAAAGACTGGCTTAACAATCTTAATGTAAACTCAAAGTAAGCATGGTTCTGGAATCAAAAACATGTTTATAACTATTATTTCAAGGATAAAACAAAGCAATTCACTTCTTCCACTAGAGCCAGTGTTCTAAATATGATTGCTGAAATGCTGTGTAGGAGTCTCTGAGAGGCGTATTATCTCAAATTATTACTCAGTTTCAAGCAATTTGGTGAAAAAGTGCTGAAAATATGAGTGTGCAGAGATTGCAAAGGTGAGTTTTTTAGAAAGATTTCAGGAGAAGAGGTTAATGCTCAATAGGTATTGGAGAATCAGCATGAAGTCATAAAGGTCACTTTTCTGATAATGGTCGTGATAATGATAATATATTTTTTTTAATATTATTTTTTAAACAATTAAACAATCAAGTTTTGACTCCAGTGCTGATATTCTGCATTTTACCAATCTACCTAAAACAATAGAAGAGTGGGCTCTGGCTACAAAGTATAAACAAGAAGACAGGAAAACTGCGGTTGTGCTAAAAAAAGAGGAAGTTAAGGTTTTCAACTTGGCACCCTTACTGTATTTAATATACTTTGGCTGTAACGTGATATTGCACTGTTTTTAAAAACACTTAAACAGCTCAAGATAATAGCATTTGGCACGAACAGACTTTATTTGACACTGCAAGTCAGTGACTTTGCCATGACAGCAAATATTTCTGCCTAAAAAGCACTTAACGTGCATCTTACAAATTAAAAGGGGCATAAACCTATCAGCATCTGCTGAACTGGTGGATTTCACAATAGTAAAGGAGTTCAGATAAAGATAAACCAATCTCTAGGATTTGATCTTGATGTCGAACAGTCTGCACAGTGGTGGACAAGTCTTAAAAAAATCTGATAGAATTAAGACATCAAATGACAACAAAAACCAAAGGAAAAAGGAAAAAACGTAGAAAAATGATCTTACCTGTGTATGATGTTCTTACTACGAAGGTATCCCAAAGCCAAGGCCACTTCACAGATGTACAGCTTCACTGTGCTTTCAGAAAAGTGCACGTTCTGCTGGAGGTGATATCGCAAGTCTCCCCCTAGGAGCAGGTCCACAACCATAAACATGTCCTCTTCATCTTGAAAGGAATACCTGAGTTGAAAAAAAAGCATGACAAGTGGAGCAGATAGTGACAAGGTTGCGAGCAAAAAAGATAAATGTATTAAAACTACATAAATACATCTCAGTAAATTAGAATATCCTTTAAGATATTCCTTATGCTTAAAGATCCTTTGATTTGCATCAGTAATTTAATAAAAAAAAATTAAACTTGCATATACTCATTACACACAGAGTAATATAAGTTTATTTTTGGTTAATATGGTTTATTATTGATCATTATGTCTTCCCTACACAATAATCTCCAAATACAAAAACCTGAGACTCCATTGTTGACCAGGGGAATAGCTCGTAGAGCTTTTGTAAGAGCCACACCATTACAGTATAACAAGTAACACGTTAATAACAAGCTAACAAGACTTTAAAAACAAGACTTTAGAAATTTACATTTCAGTTGAGAGAGAGATTCACATATATTAAGTACATCTTTAACGACCTAATATGAGACACATGAGCTCCCTTTTTCATCTCTAATCCTAATGGTTTAACCTTGTTTGAAGGCCACCGTTTATCCTTAAAAATCTGTCATTCTGTCAGGATTAACATGTTCCAACTTCATGGTAATTTAAACGTCATCTGCACTTTCTTTCTAAATTGACAGCACAATCATCCTTGTGTTTCTGCAGTTTTTAAAAGTCAAAAGAGCTAAGAGAATGCACAAAAAAACATAATCTCTGTTCTGATCACATCTGTGATCAAGAGATTATCTTTTATTCTGTTGAATTGCACATCAGTGAGAGTTGTATGAAACTTGATTGGTTAGAAGGACTTTGTGAATAGCAATATTTTCTATTCAGATAAATCCTTTTTGGTATTTCTTTACCTGGGTTTCATTCACATATATAAAAAGATTTACCTCATTTTTATTTTTTAGAAAAGTCTTAAAATTGGCTAAGAAACAACAATACCTAAAACTATTATGTAAATGCCTGTTTCAGGACTTCTGTGTTTTGCTGTGTACCCTTTCTTGACTGAAGCCATTGGACATTGCTGCTATTAACTTGAGTAGTTATTTTTTCTTTTCCATAGAAGGTACTCGAGCTCAGTACTTCTGTGTTTAGGTGTATTTTTGACAATGTTGTTGCGCTTTACTCTGTGTGCTGTTTTTTTTTGTCATAAAAATTACTGTTATTTCAGTGCTTCTTTGTTACCTCCACCAAGGAGGTTATGTTTTCACCAGGGTTTGTTTGTTTGTCTGTCTCTGTGTCTTTTAGCAACATAACTTAAAAAGTTGTAGACAGATATTGATAAAAATTTCAGGAAATGTCTGAGTGGGACCAGGAACAAGTGAATAGATTTTGGGGGTGATCCGGATCACCGTCCAGGGTAGGTGGTGGGGCTACTGAGCTGCCTTGGCGGAGATCTGCGCTCTCTAGTTTAGCTATGTCTCTTTCCAGGATGTAGACATTGAAAGAACTATCCACAAGTTTTTTATGTTCTCTTTCTTCTTTCTTATAGAAATTACTCCTGACTCAGCGCTTCTATGTTTAGCTGTGTTCTTTTACTGTATGAAGTCATTGACTGAGCAACAGCTCTTTTAACTGTGTGCTCCCTTTTTATTTTACATTCCTTTAGAAAGTATTGCTGGGGCAGTGCTTCTTAATTTTTTTCTGTCCTCCCAACTCCAAGCCAGTTGCAGCAGATTACCACTCATAATGGACTTGGTTTTGCTGGATGTTTCTTCATGGTAAAATGATTAATTTATTTCTGTGGTCATCACAGGACAATTGCTGCTAAGTCACCAATCTGCAAAGACTTGATTTAATGGTCTTCCTCACACCAGTGACTTTTTAATAACAGGCAATAAGTGATCATTTGACTTAGACTGTATTGTATTATAATTTAGAATGCGTTGTAGTGTATGTCATATGATCTGAATCTGACTATGAATGGAAAGCACTGGAAAGCTTTATTTCAAACTGAATTTGGACTGAATTAGAGACTATGTATATGGATATAGCTGGATTTGAATTTGAGCTGTTGTCTTATGAATTGACACCATGTACATAAAAGGAAATGAATGCGACTAAATGCAGTGATAAGCAACAGTTGATGGTTCAGCTAGAAGTCCAGTCATGTAAAAAAAATCAGAATTAAGATTTTTGAGAAAATAGCAAATAAAAACTAGAGAATACATAACAAGCTATGAGTTAATAAGCTAGATGGCAAAAAAGAACAATGGAAGATGAGACTTTAAAAAAAATTCTCTTTTGAAAAGAAAGTGAGTTCTGCTTCCCCTCTCAGATCCATCAATCAGCCCACAGAGGCTTAGGTTGGCAAAGAACCATCATCTTGGCTCAAACTGAATACTAGGTAACCAAGGATGAGTTTTTTTGCCACGTTGGTAAACACTCCCCACCCCTCTGGGAGATTCACAGATAAAGTGTACGTGGTGCTTTTTCTACACTGGATGGATAGATGGAGATTGATTGAGCTGACTCCAAACTGTCTGCTAAGGCTCAGATAATGCTGAGACCACGTAACATTTGATTGCCATTGGCCTCCGAATGTGGAAAGACTATCTGTGAGATACCTCTCAGAGGAAGCACACACATTTGAGAAAGAGCCATTGGAACAAAGATACACATGCCTGCAGCACTGTTTGTGTTTTCCCTCCAATTTGTGTAAAGTAAACATCACATGCATCATGAAAATTTTAACTATTGTTCCTACAGCTGCATTTAAAGTTGAAACCAGATATTTAAATACCCTTTCTAAAAAGACCCATTAATTTTTTTCACAGTTTGAAGCTATATCAGACATTTCCATTTTAGATCAGTTGAGATCATCAAAATCATTCTGATGAATGCCAGATTGTTAACTTGCTAGTATTACTATAACTTTAGATAAGAAGGTAAAGCTTAAAGGAGGACTTCATTGCTTTGTAAGCTTCCGATAATTCAAAACATTCAAATTAAATGCAGGCAGACCTGTGACAATACCTCAAACACAATGCTTTCTTATTTGATTTCATCAAAAATCTTAAGAGGACCTTAATTTTGGAGGACATGTCCTCAGAGCCTTAGCATTATACTACCACCAACATCCTTAACAGTTGGTCCAGTTTACTTAAGGCTGAGATCCTCAACTTGACTACGATAAACATACTTTGCCATTGTGGTCAAATAGCTCAGTCTATGTTTTATTTGATCATAAACCTTATTTATGTAAGCCATTTCGATTCTGAAAAAGCTTGGAGAAGGGCAAAAACTTCTTAGCAGCACTGTAACTGCTCTGACAGTCTACCCGCACTGCCAAATTTTTCCTCCGAAGTCTCATTGAGTGCAACAGTGTGAGAGCAAAAAAGAGAACGCTTGAAAATGTAGACCAGGGGAAAAAAAGTCTTTTGGTACACTAAAGCATGAGCTACAGTTTGTGCTTATTGGAAGGGAGCTGCTTTACTCTGTCGATTAATCTTTTGATTAACTGCCTTTGCCTTTAATCCACCCTCTTTCTCCTCTCCTTTGTTTTTAGTCAGTTTCTTCTTCTTTCTTTCTTCTTCATTCTACCTTCGCATCACACGCACACACCCACACACAAACGTACACAGTCAGTGTAAATACCTCAAACCCAGCAGAGGTGATTATAGCGGAAATACAATCCAAGAAGCTGCTGTCACAAGTGTTTAGAAGAAGCAAACTGGACTTTAACCGTTCTTTTTCTTGACTTCTTTCAAGAAAGCAGCTGTTTGGTTAACTGCAATGTAAAATCAAACAATGTGACGAATCTAAGTTTCTTTTTTTATATTGAAGGTAGGTCAGTCTTAGTATTTGTAACTAATTGACTGATATTTTCTTTACTATAGGAATACCCTGTCTGATGATGCCAAGGTCAAGGACAAGATTATTTTATTTGTACCCGTAGGCAGATTTGATTTGCCATATGATCAGATATGACATCCCCCTTTCACGCACCAACAACAAAACATCAATACACCATCAGCAAAAACAACAGTACAACAGTAAGGTGCTCAAGCAATTTCTCCGGGCTCCACATTAAGTTGACATAAAAACAAGAGATTGCTACCTCAGCAATACTATACATTAGATAATAAAATGAATAATTTAAAAAAACTTGTGAGACCAAAAAGTGTCAGAGGCAATTTATTGCTTATTAAACAGTAGATGTAACTATTTATGTTGTGAAAAATGCTTAGCTGATAATAAGAAGTGAAAGTTTGAAACTGGACAATTTCAATGGACTTATATCAGCTTAAAGGTGTGCACAAAACTAAAGTAATACCACTAATCTTTGTCTATGTCACAAAGTTTGTAGTGTTTTGGACATATCAAGTATCTCATTTAAAAATAACACATCCTGGGAATGGGTCTCAAGCAGCATGTTTCTGTGTGTGTTCCTTTCTGTCGTGTTCCTCTAAAAGGATGCTACAAACAGATTTGATTTAAATAACACCCGATGTCAAAAAGAATGATGGTGGGTTTTAATTTTCAAGTTACAACATCTACACTTCTATGACAAAATCTAAATATACTTGAAATATCACAATTACAAGCGCTAGTGGTGCTGGGTCTTGCATGAATGATGTTAGGTTAGACGGTCCTTCTGCCACCTCCAAGCCAATAAAAATTAAGGAAATCATCTAAATAATATAAAACTTGATAAAGGCCCAAACAGAAGGATAAATAACCTTTATTTGTCTGGTGCTTGCATCTGTTCTTATTTCATTTATCAGTCTGGTTAAGGGTTGGCTTGTGACCACCGTAACATCAAATGAGATCAATCGAACAGGTCTATGATTGATGTTATCTTTTTTGAGAACTTAAAACCTAACAATGACCTTTTTTATACATGACAAACTACATCTAAGGATAGCTTTCTTACTCCCTCGACTTGTGTTTGGTAGTAAATGAAAGATGTAAACTACAAAACCTTTGAGCAACTTTAACTGCTTTTTACAGACCTCCTGACATTTACCCTCAAATGTGAGAATTCTGTGACTGCTTGCTGTGCATACCAATAAGTGGTCCGGCGCTACACAAATCTCTGTGTTTATGGGGACATATAGTTGAAAACTTGTAAGAGAAAATGTGAAATAAGAGATGAAGTAAATGGAATAATGAGATGTTCAAAATATGAGATATGATATGTATGAAATATATGAAACAATGAAATGAAGTACGTTACTTGGGACTTGTTACATGTCAAAACCTAAGGACATCACGATAAATTCTAATCATTCAAGTTCAAAAACGACTTTCCAGCTTAGCACCAGTTTCTATATGATGTTTTCCATTGACTGAAGTTGTAGACTGAAAGAGCACAGCTATCTTTGATGCGGTAAAGTTATTCTGTTATCCTGAACAAGCATGCCTGATTTCTTGCAATCTTTCACATGACTGCTCAGGAACAATGGAACATGCTGGAATTCAAAATGTAGGCAGTCTTTTGGAAATATTAAAATTTAGGTAATTGCATTTTCTAAGAAAATAGAGATGGAGTAATACTACCTGTGCTAATTACTAGAATGATAAGTACAGTTGTTCAATATCAACTCTGACTCATTTATTATATTTTTTAAAAAAACAGTAACATCTCTCGCACAGACACATGGTTTGACATCCCCTCTGCTCCTAATGAAAATAATTCATGACCACTAATGACAGAAAGGTAAGAAAACCATATTTTAAACACTACTTCATTATAATTCCTAGACATGTCAGATTCAGCTAAAATCCATATCTACACATCAGAGCTTTACAAAACCTTTAAATGAGAAATTGGCCTTAATTCTTATTAGTGCATCCCTTGCCTAAAATAATTTTTTTACACAACCACAAAAAATAAAATATGCACATAAGTGTTTTAGCTAAATTTTTTTAACCAAAGTTAGGGACCCACTCTATGGGCTGAGTCTGGATGTTTTCATACGTTATACCTGAAAATATTCACCTTCACAGTGGTTATACTGTTAGTAAGTAAGTAAGTAAAGCTTTATTTATATAGCACCTTTCAGGAAATAATCAGAACATGCTTTACAGTAAAAACATTACAACAATCACAGAACATATAAAATAAGTAATAAAAAAAGGAAAAGCAATTTTAAAAAGATGGGTTTTAAGCTGCTTTTTAAAGGAAAACTCTGAATCGGCAGTTCTCAGGCTAAGAGGAAGGGGATTCCAGAGAGAGGGAACAACTACTGCAAAAACCCTGTCACCTGTAGTTTTTCAATGGGTCTTCTTCATAATCAGCAGATGCTGATCACTGGATCTTCATGACCTGCTTGAGATGTAAGGCTGCAAAAACTTGCAAATATACACAGGTGCATGATCATTTAAAGCTTTGTATGTTAAAAACAGAACAGTGACCAGCATCGCTCTGCATGATGAGGTCATCTGAAACTCTAAGAAGAGCTGTTTCGGTAGAGTGGGCCCTGCAAAACCCAGACTAGTAACAATCATATTGTCATATATGTATTTTGCAGCTATTAGATCCAAATAAAACTAGAAAGACGGCATTAGACAGCCAGGAGCAGCTGCTGGTTGATTCCTGAAACAACTTTTCAAGTAGAGAGCAGAAAGCAGCAGTTTCGCTTTGAATTAGCGCCTGTACATTATACTGAAGTGCTGCAGAGGTTTCATTAGCTTTCCTGGCATTGAGCCTGGTTCCTCTATAGAGTGGGGGTTCTCTCGCATCCTTTCACAACTTCTTCCTGGTCCCCTTTTTGGCAATGGCTCTATTCATCTAATTTTCTTTCGCTGTCTCTGCTCTGCCACACATGCATTTCAATGTGACCTCTTGGTGGCCTTCAGGCACTCCGTGGGAGAGAATCCTACATGGAGCTTTCAGAGACTGAGGTGCCCCTAAGCAACTCTAGTAAAAGACATCTCAAGAAACCACAGGGGCACAACAGCTAATGGGAACATGTCCTTACAAAAGGCATAACTGTCCCCTCTGCTAGAGGTAACAGTTCTGTCTTGTAAGGTTACATAGATAAAGGAAATCACTGAGACTTCTGACTGAATTTGACTTACACTGCTGTGAATTTGCTCCCTTAATTTTTTTTCTGTTTTTGCTTTTTTGTTGCTCTTAAATGCTTTAGAACAACTTTTCTTACCAGCCATAAGCAACCAGAGTAAATATAAAATTGTGATTTCACTTATAATGTAATTTACTTAGGGGGAAAAGCTGTGTAAATCTGCCTGACCCTATGTGAACCCATTAAATCATACATTTTCTGTGATGAACCACATTCTTTGGAAAGTAAAGTTCACAAGTCACACCCGGTTTTGATTACTGTTTGATCTGTAAAATTAAGAAATACCATTAATGGAACCTGTCTGACAACATGAAGTAATCTCAAAAGCAGCACATCATAACCCATCTAAAGAAATGCAAGACCAGGTCTAAGACTTTAGGACTCCAGTGAACAACAGTGAGAATAATTATCCACAAATAGACAGAACATGGAATAGTGCAGAAACTTTCCAGGAGTGGGTGGTCTACTAAACTTATTGACAACTCAACCAGAAGGTGAAACACAACAATTCTTCAAAGAAGAGTGGGTCAAAATTTCTACTGCAGTGATATAAAACTCTCTTTCTTATTGTTCACAAATGCTGGATAGCAGTTGTTGCCACCTGGCACCACCAGATAATAGGCTTAGGGATAGGCCCTAAATAAATGAAATCATCAAAAGGAAGCTGCTTCGTATTTGCCCACATTATGTTTGTCTGACATTCAAATAAATTTGAGGATCGAAAACAAGTACGTCAGACAAAGAAAATGCAAAATCAAAAGAAACTTGAAGGGGCTGAAATACTTTTTACAGCCCTGTATGTTAATTACTATAAATTACCTGATTTATCTTTATTTTCATAACTACCTTTTAACAGGGTAATGATATTTAGCAGGAAATTAGAAGAATTAAATACAGTTTTACAATTATAGTAATTAGACATTATCACTACCCCCACAAGCACATACTCTGACCACTGCACCTTGCTGAAGTGTTTTCAGTCAGCCAACCATGCATACTGTGGTATGTTGGATCAATAGTGACAGCCATCCAACTTTTCTCCCATGTATCTCCTCACACCTCCCTTTGACTGACAGCTCTCATCAGTCTACGTCCAATGTTTGCCAAGCACAGGCAAATAGGTGCAGCTGTATGCAAAATCACATTCACCTATATCCCTTGAAAATCTAGAGAATGTATACTAAAGCAACAACTGTTTCAGTTCAGAATGTAAGGCATGATTTTACCTAAGTCACAATCTGGCAATGAGAGTGCTTGATTATGATATTTTGGGGCGTCAGTGGCTCAGGAGGTAGGACCTCATCCTGTAACCGGAGGGTTGCTGGTTCAAACCACTGCTCTGTTCATCTCAGTTGTTGCATCCTTGAGCAAGACACTTCACCTTTCTGGTCAGAGGGCAGCCTCATTTTTGTCAGTGTGCTCCAGTGCAGCTGTGGCTACAATATAGCTTACCATAACCAGTGTGTGAATGTCTGCATGAATGGGTGAGTGACTGAATGTTGTGTGAATTGCTTTGCAGTCCTAAGGACTCGATTAAGCACTATATAAGTAAAGGCCATTTACCATTTTCTTTAGCTAACCAGTGTAGACTATGTGATCTTATATTACACCGGGTCACCTTGACATCAAGCTAAAACCTCTCAATGTGCTGACAAACTGCTTTCAAGCGTTTGCCAAATTCTGCAGCACTAAAAGTAAAAGGAGGCATTATGTTTGCTTGCAGTACTTGTGACATTATAGTCTGGAGAAAGGCTTATCTTTGCTTAATGTTTATAGTCAAAATCTGTACTGACTACACAATACCTGTCTGTTTTCCTAAATCTGTTATATCAGATGATTGATTGAGATTATTATGGGTGTAATGGGTGTTTTTTTTATCATTTCATCTTTAAGTAGAAAAGAAGTCTTCCTGGGACATGTTTGCGGTGTGGTTTTCTTGAACAAGATGAGTTAACAAGGAACAACTCAGAAAGATGTCTTTCTGCACATAAATGTGATGCATTAGTATGATTATGTAAGGACTGAGCAAAAGTAAGAAAAACTCCCTGAAGCAACTGAGGCTTTTACTGTACAACCTTTTTGTGATACTTCCATGATTTTTTAGCAAATTTGTTTGAAGTCAAAGTGCTATTCATTCCCCAGCATAGATGAAGATTATTTCATGCTATAAGTGGGGCGGCTGTAGTTCAGTGGTAGAGTTGTCAGTCTGCAACCCAGAAATCATGCCTCCTACATGTCGTTGTGCACTTGGGCAAAACACTTCACCTATCCGCCTACTGGTGTTGACCAGAGGGACCGATGGCACGATATGGCCGCCTCACTTCTGTCAGTTTGCCCCATGGCAGCTCTGGCTACAATCATAGCTTGCTTCCACCAGTGTGTGAATGTGAAAGTGAATGAATAATGGAGTTGTAAAGTGCTTTGAGGGTATCAAAAAGCGCTATATAAATACAAGCCATTATTATTATAAGAAGTCCTAAAGACTTTGCTTAGGAAGAGTTTTTGATATTGGATGGTAAATGGCCCGCATTTGTTTGGCACGGTATTGGGGCCCATAATTAAGACTGCTTCCCTGCTGCAGGAGGCTATATCCATTCCGAAGCCAGCAACTGATCTGAATATTGACCACCTCTGACCACCACCAGCAGGTAAGGCGGGTGAATTGTCTTGCCCAAGGACACAACGACAGAGACGAACAGAGCAGGGGCTCGAACCCGCAACCCACCAGTTATGGGATGAACTCCTACCACTTGAGCCTAATACAGTTTTTTAATATTGAATATCATCACTGATTTGTTTAGGCTGTTGGGAAAGCATCCTGAGTAAAGAAACAACAAATCAAGTAAATTCAGTTGCTCTATGAGTTACAATTCTTGCACATCTATTGCACCTACTGTCTGCCCCAACTCTGCTCTGGATGTAGAAAGCAAATAACTCTAATAGTATGGTGCCACACACAAGCTCTTCAAGTTCAGCAGTTGAGATCAATTTTCTGGTCACGACTGTTGTGTGTCTTCATGATCTAAATTATCTTCTGCAAGAAATGCCATACACACAGCAATTGAGTCATCATCTAACAGTTCAAGACTGTAGGGAGTCCTAAAAACTGGATGGACGGACGGACAGATGCATATATCAGAAAATAAGATTGGGAATAAAATCTGGAAATACAAATATTCATCCATGCTCTATATTATTTTTCTATCTAGACCATTAAAATGCTGAAATCAAATTCCATACTTTTACAGACTTGTGATGGAAGAGAAATCCTGGAAATAGGTGTTTTTCTGGTATTAGCATCAAAGAACCAATGGTTCCACATAAACAATGGGTTATTTCAGTATGACAGGGTTCTAAGCTGCTTGTTGTTCCAAATGTTGAAATTCTTTGAAACCCTACATAGACTGGTCGGGTCCATTTAAATTCTTGTCTTCCAAGTGCATTGTTGCATTAAAAACTGTCCAGGAAACGGGAAGATCAGTGACAACAAGAGATAGGGAAAGAAAGTAGAACAGATGGTAAGAGAGACGAAGTCAGAAAGATGAAAAGGGAAAGTGTGAGAAGACAAGGGTAATGAAGGAGGACACAGGTGAAAAAAAAGAGGGACAGGCCAGAGGACAGTTTTTTGCATGTAATTGGCTCAACACAGGGCATCTACACGCAGGTGGTCTCTCCCTGTCTTTGACCTTGAGTGCTTACCACAGGACAATCATACCTTATGCCAACTCAACACAGTGAGAGAGACAGAAAGAAAGAAAGAGGAGAGGGGTGGGTGAGTGGGCACAGCGCTGACCCAAGCACATCTCTAGAGGAAATCACCCCCACCTATTGGGCCGTACACTGCCAAGAAAATTAACTTCCAGTCTGTTTTTTGGCAAGCACAGCAGGCAATCAAGCAAGCACTGGTATTATTTGTCTGATGAGTCTGTGAACTGCGCTACTCTCTAGTTCTCTCTTTATGTCTCCTCCTCTGTGGAGGTTCCACTTTTCTCATGATTATTTTTACTCCTTGCTTCTTATTTGCAGTCTATACATATATGTTGTATCTATTCCAGTCAGTGGACATTAAGAGACAGAGACAACTAAAAACAACAATTTAATGTGAAATTGGAAAAAACTCTATTCAAAATAAAAACATGAAATTGTTTGATATTTAAACAACTAACAGCTGATAATTGTGGCACATTTTCTGTCCTCAGCCTTTCAACCTTGTATATCTGCATTTCTGTACAACACAAAATCAGGTTTGCTTCCTCTTATTGTAAAGTGGAAGTCTTTTTTAAGAATTAATGATGACTTTCAAAGGAAAGCTTATAAAACCTAACTTAACAGGCGTTTTAAAAATGAAATTTCCGGTGCCAAACACTGTGAACTCTAGCTTTCAGATTATGAGGTTGTAGCACCTGAGAAGTCATTTCAGATAAGCAGTGCATTAGTTCAAAAATGCTTGTTGCGTTGAGAGAATACTAAAGATGCTACCAAAAGATAAAAGTCTTGTTCATGATGGCAGAGCTTGGATCATTGAGCTGACTATATTTTCCTCTTACCAGCTTCAAAGGCTGAGGTGGACATGGATGGAGGACTGAGCGTTTCTCAAAGTTTAGGACCATTTGTATGAATCTATAGGCTCAGTTCAAGGGTGTGGGAAAAGCTTGTTTTAATAGGTGATGCTTTTGTATTTGGAGGATTTACTGACTTAATGGCTGGGATCTCATCACCATTGAAATAAATAGTTGACATAGTCCACTACCTAATCAGTTAAATTGTTGTAATGCGCTAATAGTAACATTAATTTTAAAATACAACCTTTTGTTGGTTATTCCTTGAAAAAGTGAAAAGCATTTGTTGTGTGTTTAATTATATTTTCATGTACACACGTCACAAAGAAAAAAGTTGTAAGAATTAGGATATAAGTCCTTTAGGTTTGTTAGAAGGTATCATACTGGTAAAGATGTAATCATACAAAAGCCAACATTGTGTTTTAAAGATGGATTTAGAAGTATGTGCTTACCAGAAATTAACCAAGAAGGGATGTTCGAGATTCTTCATGATCTGCAGCTCTTTCAGGACATTTCTCACTTCATTCCGTTCCACACATTTAAGCTTGTTCATGTACTTCATGGCATACATCTTCTTGGTGTCCTTCTTCTGCACTATGCAGACCTGTTGAGATCACATAAGACCAAATGCCTTATTCCTATGCAATGCTTCAGCTTGCATTAGCTTTGTAAATGTTTGAGAAATACAATTTTGATGGAAAATTTAATTAAAGTACAGCATACGGTAAAGTACGGTATACTGTAGAATTCAAACAGATATGCCAATTAGACACAGCATTAAAACAAACACAAACTAACAGCTAACTAACACTTCCCCCTAAAACAAAACCTGACAGATATTGAATTAGGAGCCCAAGAAGGAGACTGTTTGCATGGGTGGCAAATACAAAACCAGTGATAACAGATTCTCACCTTTTAATTAAATTATTAGCTTATAAATGCCAACATATTTATGAGATTCATGAGTCTTCATTGAATTTAGCACACCACCACACAAAAACAATCTATGCCATTCCTGCAGAGATCCTCAAATCATTTGTCTTCATTCTTGGTGATCATGAATCATGTCCTGATTTAGTATATATAACATCACCTACATGTGCATTTAAAAGATTTAAAGTTGGAAAATGTTTGGTGCATGACATGTGCCAACAATTGAGAAATGCTGTGACTCTGGTCTTTCAAAGTAAAGTCACTGTTGAAAACCAAGAACACAGGTGGAATCTTGGTTTCTGGTTACAAGTTACATGTCAAAATGATATAAACACACATTTTAGACTTTGAAAAAATAATTTTAACATTCAGTGCTGTAATATGTCCAGTTTTCTTGCTGTTGTTCTTGTCCATGCTGGGAGCATCAATAAGCCAATGATTGCTGCTATCTAAGCAAGTGATCTGTGGACCAGCTGACACAAATAATCAGCCTGATGGCTTCACTCCTCACATTCAACAGCTTGCCTTTACTGTGATTAGGCTGTTTATGTGTTGTTGGAGTTTACATTGATGTTATGTGGATCTGTGGTGTGTCTATGTGAATCTATATACAGTATGTACTTAAAAGAACTATAGGAAAGGGAATCAGTTTGCACTATATGGCTTCCAAAGATGTAACATACCTGTTGTAGAACTTAGATTTGTTTATGTTGTGTCCCTGGTTTATCTCAAGCAAATAACAAGATAAACTAGAATGTATATAATAATGTTGTATAGCAGTATAGATTACGTGATGATTTTATAACATGTGTCCTTGTTCACTAAGGACATACACAATGCACTGTGTGGATTTATAGCTCTACACACAGAGGCATTTTTCATCATCTTCCACATCTGAACCATAATCCTGCCTGATTTCCATTCAAATCTTTATCCATGAATAGATGCAGACAACCGCTTAATGAACTGTTTGCATAGAAAATGCTAGTTACATATCAGGTTATAGGAGAAAGAAATAACAATGAGAAAAAGTGCTACAATAAAAACTATTGCACTTAACTAGACAAAAAGAATGAAGAAAAGCAAAGTGTAGCATTGTAAAGGATTACCAGTCAGTGTAAGATCAAAGCAAATTACTCTTGCAGTAGAAGAAATGGCACCAGTAATATCTACCAACAATGCACCTGCAGCAATTTGAGATACCACAGAATGAAAATATAACATGTCTGTATTCAGACAGCAAGTTTTACATGTTACTAGTATTTTAAGTTCATCATTCAGTATAAAGTCAAGTGTTCTAAAATATTTATAAGGTGAAAAAACGCAAAAAACATAACTTACCTTTCCGAAACTCCCTTTTCCAATAGCCCTCAAGATTTGGAAATGGTCAAAATTGACTGTAGCAAGAAAAATAATGAATAGAATATTCAATTACACTGTGCAAAACTCAAAATACATTTAGATATTTAAAACATTTTTGATTTAAAAGCCAAATAAATTCATTTAATTGACGATCCTGGTCAATGGTAAAAATCTCGGAATAGTTCCAGTAGCACATTTGAAATGTACACAGTTCAGTGCTGCAAGTACTACAGGGCCAGAGTTATTACACATTACACATTTTTCATGTCAAGATTTTCAGACTCAAATTTCCGAGTTTTCTTAGTACCACTTTTTTTTCTTTTCCACTTTAAAAAAGAAATGCAAAGGTTTACTGTAAATCTAGGTCAGGCATGCACTTCTACAGTGGCCAGACTCTGAACATGGAATGAGCATGCAAAAACTATAGAAACAAAGGAAGGTATTAAGTACAGAAGGAAGGAAGGAAGGAAGGAAGGAAGGAAGGAAGGAAGGAAGGAAGGAAGGAAGGAAGGAAGGAAGGAAGGAAGGAAGGAAGGAAGGAAGGAAGGAAGGAAGGAAGGAAGGAAGGAAGGAAGGAAGGAAGGAAGGAAGGAAGGATATAAACATAACCAGAATAAGGCTACGCAGAGCCTTTATAATCTTTCAAATCCGTTGTACAAGAGAGACTGAGAATCAGGCCCAGCAAATATGATTAGTTCAGTCTAAGCTGATTAGTAGGTGTCACTTAAATTTAAAATGACTCCCAGATGAGTTCCAGGGTCTCATGATTCCCTTAGCTGATTTAAGCTAGAGAAAGGCTGTCAAAGTGTCAATTACACTCATGTGCAGATGTTGATTATTACACAGCATTACTCATGTATTCATCATTCATTTCAGCGCATCAAACCACTGTAAGTAAAATATAAGCCACCTCACTCTCTTCTCCTTCCTTGTCTGCCTGTGTGTCTCCCTGTAATCACATTATCTCACATCTAATCCACAAACGCAGCTGTGTCTCCGAAAAGTCCCCATCAGGTCTCCCAGTAGCTAAGCAATGAAATGACTGTAATTACCAGAAGCATCTCTGGGTATATGTTGACTTTAGACAGTGGCAGTTTTAAATCTGCATGTGCATTAGTTTGTGTTATGTGTGGATTATATAGCTGGTCTCATGCAGACCTTATCTGAACAAGTTTTGTAAAACACTCCAGCACAGATAGTGTGAAACGGGGAAGTGCCACTGATATGTGACTAACGGAGCATAACATCAGCTGTCACATCCAATAGATCTAGTGGCTGCAGGCTGAATGTAAGAGTGTGTGTATGAGCCTCTGTGTGTGTATGACTACAAACGCAGCAGGTAGTGTTTTAAATGTCCTGTAAATGAGTGTGTTTTGGTAATTATTGCAACTGTAGTTGTGAATGTACATGCAGCATTGCTTGAGTGTGTCATCCGATGAGAGCAAACAGCGGGCAGCAGCTGTTCCATCCTCTGGGACAACAGCAGAGAGGGAAAACCGTCTGTCCTCGTTGTCATGACAGCGAGAAACAAACAGCCCCCATCCGGTTCCAATAGCCGATAAAGTGGCTGATAGACAGAGAGTGAGACAGGGAGGAATACTCTGTCTGTGTTCCCCTGCGTGTGTTTCTTAGACAGAGACTTGATAACAAAATCAGCCAAACACTGGAAAGCTGCTAAAAGGAAAGCTTTGGAAATGTCCCCTCAAATCTTTGAAATGGCTCTTAAGGGAAACCATGCAGCAGTTATAGTGGATTTCTTTTGTCCTGGAGGTTATTTCAGGTTATCCTATATAATATCACAGGTCTCTGGCTACCCTGGAGACCTTCAGCTAATTCAGTTTGACTCAAGAGTTGCTGAGATGGGCTGAGAGAAGATCTAATTTCTGCTAACAAGCAGAATTTATCTTGTTTGTTAATTATTTTTACAGGTTTGTTTTGGCAGACAATGTATTTTTATAGATACATTTTGTTTACTACAGCCTTGTAAAAAATAATTATATCCATTAAATACTCAGATTTGTATCCAGAGTCATTCACATATCAATATCTAATCTTATTTTTAATAACTGGGGGAAAAATTATTTGTTTGCACCTAAACAACAGATGTTTACATTTCTTAATCTTCAACCAGTCCTTGTTGGATTTACTGGTATGCTTTGGGTCATTATCATGTAACAGGCTCCAGTTCTGCTTCAGGTTAATTTTTTTTGAAGATGGTCTTACATTTTCCTCAAGCACCTTCTGATACGGGGTAGAGCTCATGGTGGATTCTATGATGGTGAGCTGGCCAGTGACATGTTTTGGGGTGACATGCTTTTGGTTTGCAGTAAAGCACCCTCAAATCATGTCACTTCCAGCTTAATGCTTTGTATGCACTTCCATATGATTATTGTCCTGGACACAAAATGTAATCCGTCCTGCTATTCAAATAATTCAATTTTAGAGTCATGTGTCCAAAGTAGGCTATATTATTCCAGAAGTCCTCTTCTCTGACTCTGTTATCTCTGGCAAATGTTCATCTCAATATTATGTTGTTTAAAAAAGTTTCATTCTTGAACCCCTCCCATGAAAGTTAAACTTGTGCAGTCTCTTTATGTGTTGCAAAGGCATTTTAATATCCATGGACACAAGAACCCGCTGTAGGTCCCGTTTTTACATTTTAGGGAATTGTGGTTGTCAATCATACAGGTTGTTATAGGGTATCCAAATTGTTGTTCTATACATGTAGCCTAATGTGGTTTGGTTTCCAAAAGCTTCCAAAACAGAATGCCACTATACTTATCTTAATTGTGGATTTAATCATAAAGTATTACAGATGAACCAATGAAATGGCAGGTGACACAAATGCATTATTTTCCACATTTATCTGCCCTTACCTATCCTAGTTAACAGCTTTACTAGCTATAAGTTGTGTGTTTTCAATGCTAGCTTTTTACATTCGTCACAAAGAATGCTGGATTTGGAAATGTTGGAAGCCTGAAAGTTTCAGAATTAAGTTAGGTACATACATATTCTAAGAAATACACTGATAAACATTCATTTTATGCTAGCTGCTCCAATCTTTAAGATAAGATTCTAAAGACGGTTTAAAATCCAAACTCTGTAAAGATTTTCTCTTTATTTTAGATATTTGCATAACTCTGATTTAAGTGGCTTGACACGGCTGATTTCAAGCCTTAGCTCATAATATAAATATCTGATGGGTAGAAAAATATTTTTTAACACTGTTTTTATACCTCCTTATATTACAGTTCCTTATATTACAGTTCCTACTAAGAAATTAAAATAAGACGAAATTGTTATCAGCATGTCAAAATGTCATTTCTAAGAAAAACATAGACTTTGGCAGAAAAAGTGGATAACACTACTGTATCTATTCATTTTTATGCAATACACTCAAAAGCAGCATTAATAATGCACATAATCCAAGCTTTTTTGTCATAACTTAGACTTTGCCAATTACTTTCAAAATTAAACTGGAGAGAGATTCAGGTTTTGATGCTGATGTGGATAAAGTGCTATTGTGCTTTCTCTTTCAGTGGTGGCACACTGACAGAATTGGACAAAATACAAAGCTCTCAGGACCTTCTTAAAATTATACATTAACAGCTAAAATATTTGATTTGGCCACAAGGTAAACATTAATGTCAGTTTTCTTTTTCTATTATCTTCAATAACCTGATTTGATCTGACAAAGGGTTTCTTATGTGATCGAACAAATCTCGCATGAGTCTAGCTGTTGTTTAATCAACACATCCAATGCCTTACAACATAATCCATATCCCTTCCACTCTTTCAGATTTTGTCACAGTAAAACCACAAACTTAGCTCATGTTTTGTCAGATTCCATGGAGACCATCAAGGATTTTCAAGTTTGGAACATATTTTCCAAACTTGGTGAAGCACATAGCTAGACAACTTAAGATTACATTTTCAACATCAGCCTTGAATTGTGGAGTAAAAGTGATTTAATGTATGTTACTGAATCGTTGTTTGATTTCTCCTGCAAATTATCTGATCAAATATTTGAAATATAACCTGTAGGTCGGTGTGCAGCTTTGTATGAATTCTAGTGGCCACTAAATGGGGCCTATCAATTACCAAGATCTCTTACAGCTGCACAGTGTGGTAAAGAAGTAAACAGACACATCTGGTGACGTGTGATGTGCAAGCAACATCCTCTAAGGAGATAAACAAGTCTTGACAGAGTCCACCTTCATACAAACACCACTGAAAAAAATCTGCCAACATGGGTTGACTATAAATGATCAGATGTGGGACTTTCTAAACAGTTTTTAACATGTGATTTAATTTTTATCTTTTTGATGTGTCAAATCTGTTGTTGTATTGTGTTTCAGCAACAAATAATTATTTGCTAATTTGTGTTCGTGTTATTTTGTGATTATAAGCAGTTAATTTTCTTTTAGAAATTAACTGCTTTGTTATATAAAATTGTCATGAATGTCAATAACACGTCAACATTTATTTTATAGGCCTTTCTGTGCTGCATATGTATTAATTAAAATGAGATCCTATATACATGTTGCTACAGCACATGGATTTACAGCTTTACAGTGGGACCAACAAGAGAGTTTTGCCAATATCACCTTGGAGTGACAGTGAAAATTTAATTTGCATCTTTATTGCAACTCAAAGCAGTGATTACATGATGAGTGTTAATATGTATACTTAACATGCAGAGTACTGACACTTATCAAAATATTTGAATTGGAAATTGACGTATGAAGAGATGAAAAGCAAGTTTGTCTCCAATCAATTTTAAAAATTACTATGCAAAGTGGATACTTGAATCATGTTTTATGTATGATTTTGTTTAGGATTGAAGGCTTCTAGGCTTTTCTAAAAATTTGCTAATCACAGTTTAGCTAGTTTGTTCCGCAACTAGGCTTGGTGCGGTGAAAGGTACTGAGGAATACCACTGTATTAAACAGTGACGATTTCAAAAAATGCTAAAAGTTCCCATTATGCCATTCCTACTGTTTAATCCCATTTTAATGACATTCCAAAAAATATATATTGAATTGAACAGATGTTTTCTCTGGTTGAATGAAGTGTAGAGTAATGCAGCACTGCCCCTAGCCCAACCGTTGTTGTACACTGCTGATCAGCCGGCTGACAGAAGACTCCTACGCTCTCAATCACTTAAAAGAAAGGCCATTAAGAAATATTTCCTGTCATGAAATACAATGACAGCCATGGTGGGAAAAATAAATGACCCCAACCAATTACTCTTCTTAAAAAACCCTTTCACAAAACACTTAAGTCTTGTTTGTGTATTTGCAAAAGAACAGATGCAGTGAGGGTGGTAACAGTCACCCTGCGTCTGTTACACCTCTGACTCGTCAACCGAGGTTTGCTGATCGAGGGGATGACGTAGTGATGATGTATGCTTTGTGTGACCAGCCACCATAGCTGAGTCATTTTTTGTTTATATCTATGATTTATTTCTATGTACATTCTCAAAATGTGCTTTGTTGAGTTTTTAAATGTCTGCTATTGATTTTACGTTCCAGCAGGACTAATTGTATTTGACACTGTTTTTATCTTTGGTTCCCAAATGTTGTAGTTGGTGGGACCATAATTAGTCTGGCACAAAGCACGTTTGGGAGATATAGCTGTAGCATCCCAGCAAAAGCTGCCCGACCATCATGGTGGTAAGATGTGTGCAAATGCTGTCTCTCCTTTGGATATACTTATATTAAAAGCTGTTTCCGCTGTTTTACCTTTACTTCACTTCACTTTAGCTTTATTGTCCCATAGGGAATTTTGCTTTGCAGTAGTGTACAAAATACAATCAAAACAGTTACAGAAAAACAAACTCCCAATCATCAATCCAAAAATAAAAACAATTCACAGACAACCAAACCATACATTCCTCCCACTGGAACATAAAAACTTAGTGAACCCAAGTAATGCTCATCTAATAGTGGAATTCTCAGAAATTGTGCAAGTTCAACATGTTAACAGCCAGGGGCACAAAAGAAAACTTAAATCTGTTGGTCTTAATTTTTGGGAGCCTGTATCTCCTACCTGATGGGAGAAGATCAAACTCCATCCCCAGATGATGGTTAGGGCAGGCCAGAACCGAGAGAGCCTTCTTTAAAACCTGTCTCTCATAAATACACATGAGGGACATTTGTTGTTGGCCAGTGATTTTACTGGCTTATCACACAATTCTGTTCATGGAGTTTTTGTGCTGTACTGACACATTCCCATAATAAGAAATCAAACAAAAGGACAGCACTGATTCAATTATGGATCTATAAAATAAGACCAAAAGTGGTTTGTCCACATTAAAACAGTTCAATTTCCTCAGGAAATACAACCTTTGGGCACCTTTTTTTACAAATCTGGGATACATTTTGATGACGGTTCAATCAACTATCAATAACAGTTCCCAAGTATTTGTAAGACTCCACTATCTCAACAACAGTGCCTGTGATAATAGTGGGAATTATATCACTGGCAGACCTCAGAAGGTCTACAACAGGCCCATGTTCCTCCTCACACTCCTGCAGCAGGCTGATCAACCTGCTTAAAATATAATATCAAACTATTGCTAAGTTGGTTTTAAGCCTTCCTGTGGATTTGGCTGGGAAAAACAAAACAAAAACAACAACAAAAATGCTGTTATTTTTATCAAGTTTATCTAAAACATTTCCCCTCAAGTGTTCTGTCTTTGATCTGCTGCAAGGACCTATCAGAGAGCAAATTAAGTGTGTCCCCTACTACTGTGTTGTGGGTATGTTTTAAATACAAACTATTATCTGTTGTGTTTTGATATGTTTTTATAGAAGGACTGCGTTGTAATATAAGCTCTTTATGCACTATTTTAGATAAAGGAATTTTGGTATTTTCTGTTGATAAGTTAAATTAAGCAGAATTTTAAGTTTGTATTGTGTACCTCGTTCTCATTTTATATGGTTTTAGCAGTAATTATTTTCCTCGTTCTCATTTGTTGTAAGCTGCCTGACCATTATTGTGCTGGGAGCTGTAGGAAAGCATTTGACACTGCCTGCAAATTCAGTGTGCTCCATGCACAGGTTTGTTTCGTGTTGTAGTAGTAAACCTATGCAGATTCTGATCCCTGGTGTGACGTTTATGTTGAACTCATCAAAAAGCAGCACAAAATATAAAGGAAGCAAGATAAATAAAAAGAGCTGGGATCAAATTAATCAATAGAAAATGCTGTAAATATAGTTACCATTATTATAACTGTAATAAATAGGATAATCTTTTAAATAAATACAATCAGATCATGCTATAGATATTTTCTTACTGAAATATATTACACTGTAAGGATTTCAACCAAATGATTCCTCTTACATGCAAATTCCACTTTTAATTGAGTCATATTGACCATTAGTGATGCAAATTGTAAAGCAATGAGGAAACACAACTGCCATGCTTCAATGCTGAACAAAAACAGCAAAATAGAGTCTAATCATTAAGTTCTTACAACCTTATATAGCATAACCTTACAAGTGACCTTTCCTGTCTCTGATGCAAGTTTCATCATTATGGGGATCACTTTGTTGCAAGTGGAGATTTTTTAATTCAGCGTTTGTGTTCATATTTTTGTCATTCCCCTGTTCTCAGTACAGAAAACAAAACATGTTGTTTGTTGAGATGAGCTGTTGCATCAACCCAAAGTTCTAAAAAAAACAAAGGCAAGTTCGATGTGTGACATTTCCAAAATGACTAGCTAATGACTAGGTTTTCAGATTAATCACAAATAATTACTTTTTTGATCAAAGCTGCCTTTACCTAAAAAGCCACTGACATGGATTTGCAAAAAGGATGCAAAAAGTTAGCAAGTTAGCAAATAATGTGCTTCACCAAACAGATATATAAAAAACATTTTTATTTATCTTGCATATTTCCCAATAAATAACTAAGCAGTCCAATAAATTTTAATCTGATAACAAGAAACTAATAATGAATTGGCACTTATGCTATACACATCAGAAATACCTGAATTGCTGCAATAAAACCTTGAAGCCATTGACTAATGCTCTAAAAAATGGAACTCTGACTTGTTTGAAGTCCTTGGGTTGCAGTGAGAGTGGAATTCATTTCAGAATCGGACTTAGATCAATAAAATCTCTATGTATTATCTACGCAGGACAAGCAATGGAAAAATGATTTCAAACCAGCAGCTCTGCCTGTCAAAAGTCCTTTTGACACTCACCTTGACTGCCAGAAGTCTAGAACAATGCAGAAGCATGGCAATATTCAGCTAGTAAATAACTGAAATTAAGAAGTCTGCATGCATCTTTGCACATAGGCAAGTATTCCAAGGTCCTAAAAAATTTACCACAAAAATGTTAAGATCATGCCGCCATTGTAGTTTAAAGGGATTTTAATGTGGCTACTTCCAAAGGTGTGTGGAACCACATGAACTTGTTCAGCAGTTTATGTTGCGTCCTGCTGGTCAGAAGGCTAAAAACCGATCTACAACACTCTTCTTATGCATAAAAGACAAAATCGGATGTGGAAACATTTTAGGACCTGAAAACATGGACAGCCGCTAAACTTAGCTACAGCTATTGCATATGTTGATAGTTGAAATGTACAGTATTGTGTGAATTGGGCTTCACAGTCTATCTGGGATATATTAATACAAAATAAATTTTTTTAGTTTCCAAAATCTGGGGTCTCATTTATAAAGCTTACCCACATGTAAAACAGGGTCTAAAACCTGCGCAAGTCAATTTCTACGACAACTTTGGGATTGATAGAAAAAAACATGGCGGAAAAATGTGGGCAACTTTAAGCACACTAAGGAACTTGCTTACGCACATTTTTGACACGGAGGACTCTGGCTGCGCAGCTGTTGAGATGGAAAAATTTTGAATTTAAGCCACATTTTTAGACTTGTAGAGCTTCGCGCACACAGGAACACACAACCAACAGTCAGCCCCCATCCCTGTCTCTGAACTGAGAATTAAAATGAGAATATGAAAAAATATATACTGCATTTAAGAATTATATCACAGTATGTTCATATGTATGTCTTCAGATTAAATAGCAATTGCACTTATTGGTGCAATAATTGTGTGAAGTTCAAATATAAATACTACAGTGACACTCCAGCATAATGCTGCACAATGAATGCGCTGGCGCTCATTGAAGATCACGTCACTGGCACCATCTGGATGGGGGGAGCCGATGTAGATTCCCTAACTGGGCCCGGTGTCAGATCTACCGATCCGCTGGAACCGTGCACCCCCTCCAGCACATTCTGGCTGTGGCATACTGTCTCTCTCTTTGCCTCCACCTTCTGTTTTATGTCAGGCCCAATGCTGCATCAACAGCTTTTCTTTTATTCCAGACCTCCAAATAATAAAGGATTGCACAGATAATACTTTTTAAACGGTTTTCCGTGCTTCTACATTGCTCTTTCTCCGCCTCTTGGTTGCCATGGTTACCGCCCCATATCAGCTGCCTTAAGTGCAGAATATTCACTAGGCACTTTGCATTGACCGTTTATGGCCGAAAGTGGGTGTATAGGAGGTGGGATATGGTCCAAAGACACCTGAGCACATTTCTAGGAACAGTGTGATTTATAAAGCGGAAATTGCGTGCAACTGTGCGTACTCCAAGTTTGATAGATCTAAAACTTACCAGGGTTTAGGTAAAAATTTTTTTGCTGAGTTTAAGTACGGTTTTAGTAAGGGATCTATGTAAAGTTTTATAAATGAGACCACTGGCCTTTTTAGAGAGTGTATGATATTTTATAGGCATAGTATCACACTTTTGTCTGACCATTCTGCTTCAGCTGGCTTTGACATCTGTGTACAGATTAAAAATGTGAGTGCTTTGATTAGCCAAATGTAATACTACAAGCAAGAACTAATTCTGTTATCATACATGTCCAGGGAATGCTATTTCTAATTGCTACAATTCCCACATACATTACTCTCTGTGGAATCTGTAACCTGCTAAGGCATGATAAAGACACAAATGCAACTATATTAGTTTTTCTTCTAGTGTTGACATCACACTGAATGACTTTCAAATCTGCCTCCAACCACTGCTATTGTGATAACGTTGATTTGTCAGTCATGGTAGATGACTGCTCACAATGAGCAAGGTTCTGCTTGAGGGTTCTTCCATTTAAAGTGGAGTTCTCCTCCCCACTGCCATTACAGGCAAGCTCAGTATAAGGAATCACTGCAAAGTTAATGACACAATGCAACTGACCATCCACGGTGGCTACACGCTTGATCAGAAGTGGTTGCTGCAAAGTTAGCGAATCAATGCCATTCACTGGGTTTTCTTAAAAAGAAAAATTTTAACAACTGAAATAAACTGAACTTATTTGTATTATTTATGACTAGGATCAAATTAGGTTGTATGTAACTAATTTTAAATATTTCCGTATGATTGATGTGAATGGACTCGCTTGTCTGTGTATAAATTAGATTATTTTTTTATTGAATTGCATTAAAACTACAGTTATCGAACTAAAAGCAATACATCTGTTAAGCAGCCGACTGCAGCGTGTACCCAAGCACAAAGTCCATTCTCATTACCAACTATACTCAGTGGTACTCTATCAGGAGCAGACTGGCCAAAAGAGATAAAATGATGCAGAATAATTACACTTAATTTAAATCTACAACAGAATGTAGCAGGTCTTAATTCTACATTTTTGCTATGTATCAATATCAAAATAACAATACATTTATGGTATAGCTAACCTTATTACAGCTTAACTATTTAAAATGAAAAATAATATTTGTGGTAGGAGTAATTGATTCTTTTCCGCTTAAAATAAAATCGATTAAACTGTGCTAAAAGGAAATGACTTTTTAGAAAATTATTGAGTAGTGCCATTGCACAAGGAGCACACTAGTACCAATATTCTGTTTTTCAACCTAAACAGCCATTGACTGTTAAGTGTTCTTAGTTTTGTCAGGTAGCAGTAACACTTTGATGAGGCAGCAGAAAATATGCTGAAGGCTGCTTACACAACCTGTGTCAGTTCATTTGTGGGCAGCAAACAGGAAGAAAAATAAATTAAAAAGGATCATCTGGATTTTTGCACTCACCCTCATCTGTGTCGTCAGTGACCGCGGTCTTGCTGGACTGTCCGAGCCCCATGGCTGTGTGCTCCTCGTACAGATCGTCCTGCTCTTGCTCAACTCAGCCTAGTTTTGAAGCAGCTCTCCTTCATAGCCTGGTCAACGACTCAGCTCACAGGGAGACTCATAGGCTGGATCCCGTTTTGCTGACTTAAAGTGCTTCTTTTAGGCCACACATCCCCGCACGAATACAAACACACACAAAACGAGAAGGGCAGGGGGCGTTGAACTACACACACGCACACAAACACACGCACACACACACACCCTCACAGGGAGAACCCCCTACGTTTGCTGTCTGTCTTCACTGATGCTTTAGACGATTGCAGGCAGACGAACTCTCTTTTCAGCTGAGATGAGAAGGAAGAAGGTGGGTGATGTGCTTGTGGCTATGACCCTCTGTTGACTGAGAGTCTAACCTGTGAGGGGAGGCAGGGAAAACATGACACCAACAGCTGATTGTGGGGAGGCAGGACACAGAGTAGGAACAATAAGGAAATGGTACAATACTCATTTTCTTTAGACACTAAGACTTCAATGTTTTAAACAAGCTAAAACTTACTGAGGAGAGAGCTTGACAAGAGCTTAATTTTTCGTCCTCTTTTCTCTCCATCTTTCCTTTATCTGCCACCTATCAATTATTTAACTTCCATATTTTAATCAAAAGCCCATCCCAGAGGAGCACTGTCTGCACAGAATGTGTGAATAATGGCATAACCAGCATTCCCATTAATAGCGCACAATTGGAGGCTTTTGATTTACAATTCGTACACTGTGAATGGAAATAATTCAGGCTGCCCTCACAAAACTGTAGGAGTTGTGCTGAGATTATGGTTCCATGGTCAGACAGAAAACTGGAGGAACTTTTCATGCTTTAGTTTAGGTATATCATTGCACCTTATCCTAAAACTGATCAGGAAATTTATCCTGTTAATAGTTTTCTGTTGCTCCACTTTAACCTAAGTAACAGCTTTTTTAGTAACATTATACGAAAGGGAAGTGACTGAACATTTGCATGGTTTTGATTACAACTTATTTAAAGTATAAGGGGTTCCACAAGGTTCTGGTCTTGGTCTTGGTTTCTTTACACATAAATGTGTGTACTTTTAGATACGTGGTATACAACTAAGTTACAACTTATCATGTAACATGAGCATTTCTATATATTATAAACAAATATCAAGCTCTTATTAGGATTTTATGATAGAAATAGATCTAGTTTTCATTTCTTGTAAAATTGAAAAAAAATCCATGATTTGCCTGTTGATTACCAAGATAAACTGTGAATACAATTGCTTCTTTACATGTTGGATAGTTTAACCTACATCATGGGGCGCTAAGATAACTTACTCTAGTTAGTAATGCCCACCATAAATATGAATGACACCCATCATTTCCTACTTTTCACTCATTTAGAGGGGTAAGAAAACAAGAAATCCTCAATCCGTTTTATTTATTTATTAACGTTCCAACTTTGGTGTTCAACACCTGATGTATGGAACATGTTGCATGTTTTTTCTCTTCTTCTTTTTTTTTTTTTTACAGAATTCATTACTCCTCTGTGTGATTTTTGTTCATTTGAACTGTGCTGTAGCTACCTTCGTCTGGTCTATCTTGCAAACGAGATCTGGGAGCTCAATGGGACAAACCTGATTAATAAAGGAAACTCAATTAAAAAAAGCCGCATTAGAGGGTTTATAAGGTAACCTGTCTGCATTCCCCCGTTAACTGACATATCCAGAATGCGTAACAAAGTCGCCACTGTCTGAACATCCTCTCTGAGTTTAATTAAATATTCAAAAACTAGTGCGGGACGCCGCAGTGCTGAGATCCCCGCAGAGGACACTGGGCTCGGAGCCCCTTATCTGATCTGACGGTGAGAACATGCGCTGAATAGAAAGTGCCCCGGGGCATTAGTTGGGTGCACCTACCTCTTCAATGCTGACAGTTAGTTGAGCATGGCACTGTTTCCAGCCGAGCTTGCTGCAGAGAAGTGAAGTGACCGTGAAGCAACAGTCCAGCTGAAAGCAGTAGTTGTATTCCGGACGTCGCCGCACCGGGATACCTGTCACCCGAAAAATGGGTCCGCGCAGCAGGACGTGACTCGCGGGATGCGGCGAACGAGTGCAATGCCAAATCCCGAGCAGCGACCCTGAAGGACAAATGCAGCAAAAACTGGGATTTTTTTTTATTTAGGAGGATGGAGTGCGGCGCACGTTGCTCTGATGCGCGACTGACCTCCACATCGCGTTTCAGTGAATGGGATGTACGCCACCACAGCCGTGAATCCACAGGGAGGCACGTTTCATTAGGTCCCCCCCCCCCCTTCCCATCTCTACCTCCCTGGGTCCCGCTCTGGCTACGGGGCTGAGGTTCCCCTGTGGGTGCTCCAAACACATGTCAACATGAGAGGACCCCCTTATGTGCTTCTTCAAACATGTTCTGTAAATTTCACCTAGTGCGGATGTAACATGTCATTCTGAAAATGTCACAATTCATCACCTAAAATGTTTGTGATATCACAAATTGTTTACATCAAATAATAAGTTCTAGGTTTTATTTACGCCTGATTTTTTTAAATGATCATATATGAAAATATATTTGATGAAGACAGACACCCTAGAGTTAAAACATTGCTTCACTTTATGTGGATCAATCTGAGTGCGGAAGATCCCTTTAGAACAGCGCCCCCTACAGCACATATTGGGTTTGCCAGCTTGCACAAGTACTCTGCTGAAAGTCAAGTTAAATGAACTAGAGATGGAAAAAGTCTGACGCTGTAAAAGTCAGTAAATATAAACTCTGTAGTAAAAAAATAATTATGCAAGAGAAACAATCCAATTCCCGTCTCAGTCTATACATTCATTTTATTTGTTTGTCCTTTTTTAGGCTGTATGAAATATATCTCGACTTTGACTTGGCCATGGACCCAGATGCATGTGTTGATATGAACCATTGCCCTGTTGCAAAGGTGACTCCAAAATTGCTGCAATGACCCAGAAATAAAATTACTTAATCTCACGCAAAACTTCACAGATGCTCTGGTCACTTTAGCATGCTGAATGCTTGAATCTGAGAGTGAAATTGACAGCACACAAACATTTTAATCAATTTGGCTAAAATTTATCCAACCACTTAAGAAAGGGGTTATAGGAGTATTTTGATCCTTATTTACAAAAAAAAATTTAAATAAAGCAAGACAAAGATGTCCCAGCAAAAGTAGCATCCCCTGTCCTGACAGAAGAGAAAACTTGGAAATCCAGTTATTTTTAATAAAATAAAATAAAAATAGATAAGGATCACTGTAAAGATGTACAAAAGTAGCTTTAGTTTTCGACCACACATAGTATATCACACATAAGCCAAAATGTTCACTTTTGGTCTCATCTTACCGTCATTCACATGTTTGCTGTGTCAATAACATCGCAAAAAAATGCAAGTTTTTGGTTTTGACAAAACGTGTGAAATTTCAGGGCGTATAAATATTCTTTAATTGCCATGCTTCTTCTGCATATATTAGAAGCCAGAACCTTTTTTTGCTGCATCATAATTTATAACGTTTTGGGCTATTTGTTTAGTCCACCATCATCCATTAACTTGTGCTCCTATTAACTACAAAGTGTAAAACACATCCATTCATTAAAAGGATTGCACACTCACCTGGGTCCCCTGTTAATTCACTGGGCCAAGGTCAGGGGGAGAATGGCTGAGTGGTGGGACGGGGGGATGATGAAAGATATGCTGACAATGCACACTGCACATTTTTTCACTTCTTGCTGTTCAGTCAAGCCAAAGCAGTGTGTGTGTGTGTATGTGTCATCCATCTTTATACAATGAACATCTCAGCATGCTATGAAAAATGACAAGCATCAGTAAAACCCAAGTCAATCCCTTATCGGGATTTTGACAGTATCAGGAGGTGTGCTTGTCTTTTGGATGGGATGAGTGATGAGTGTGTCAGATCACACCTGGACAGAGACAAACAGAAGATCCTTAACATGTGGGAGGCCTCAGCGTCTTTCAGTGTTGTCCTAGTTTTATAAGTACATTCAATTTTTTGGCCTGCAAAGTGAAATATTTGTTGATCAGATTTAGCTGTTTTATTTTGGGTAACAACTATCAACTATGGAAAGTGAATAAAATTAGGCTTAGTGAAAGTTTCTTGAAAATCAGCCCCACCTAGTGGATGGAAGACAGAACATAGCGTGTCTCAGACAACATCAGCACAGTTGGGAGTTTACAGTCGTGACCAAAAGTTTTGAGAATTACATAAATATTGGAAATTGGAAAAGTTGCTGCTTAAGTTTTTATAATAGCAATTTGCATATACTCCAGAATGTTATGAACAGTGATTAGATGAATTGCATAGTCCTTCTTTGCCATGAAAATTCCACTGCAGAGAAAGTATAGACCACTAGCTGTCAAAATGCAAATGAGACCACGCCCCTTCCGGCCACGCCCCCTGACCACGCCCACTTCCGGGTATGCCCCTTCCGGGTACGCCCACTTCCGGGTACGCCCACTCCCGGGTACGCCCCTTCCGGTTACGCCCCTTCCGGTTACGCCCACTTTTGCAGGCTCCCTGGCTGCCGTGACAAGCTCCGCCCTGTCACAATAAGCTCCGCCCCCTGATGGCCACGCCCACCTGTCACAATAAGCCCCGCCCCCTGATGGCCCCGCCCACCTGTCAAAACGGGATACGCCCCCTGGTGGGCACGCCCACCTGTCAAGATAGGACACACCCACCTGTCAAAATGGGGTACGCCCCCTGGTGGCCACGCCTACCTGTCAAAATAGGACACGCCCACCTGTCAAAATAGGGGACGCCCCCTGGTGACCACGCCCATCGGTCAAAATAGGACACGCCCACCTGTCGAAATAGGGTACGCCCCCTGATGGTCACGCCCACCTGTCAAAATATGGCACTAAATGGCTCCCTCTAGTGGTTCTACAATTAAACTAAATGCAAAAAATGAAAATACCTCCCCCTAGTGGCCCAATAAATACTATTACACCAAAACTTATAAATGCCTCCCTCTAGTGGTTCAAAATTAATATAACAGGCTATTGTATAATTGGCCCCCTCTAGTGGATCAAAGTAACATTACATGCAAATCTAAAAATACCTCCCCCTAGTGGCTCTAAAATTAAATGACATGCAAATATGAAAATACCTCCCCCTAGTGGCCCAATAAATAGTATTACACCCAAATGTGAAAATACCTCCCTCTAGTGGTTCAAAATTAATATAACAGCCTATTGTATAATTGGCCCCCTCTAGTGGATCAAAGTAACATTACACCCAAATGTGAAAATACCTCCCCCTAGTGGCTCAAAAATTAAATTACAGCCTATAGTATATATAGCGCCCCCAATGGTTTGAATCTAACTCCTCAGTGTCATCAGAACATGTCCGAACAAGTCCCTTTAATATTATACGGTCTGGGCTCTGTCTCAACATGACTCCTTGAGCATTCCATTTTATTTTAAACAGTTAAAAGGTGCTTTTTAGCTTCCTGACTTTAATTTAAAACCACATTAGCTCCAACACTCTAGAGACACCATTACATCTGATTCTAACAATTCAACCATGATAAATTAAACTTGTAAGAGCACTAAAAAGAGAATTTATTCACCCACAGCTATGTTGAAGCAGATGCTCATCCTTTTGTTGATTTTAAAAATGCACCATTACACAGTCTTTAAAAACAGATAAGGATTTTAAAAAACATCACTTTAAACCTGGGTGCTTTAAGCTGGAAATAAGAAATCTATCAAACTACTAAAGTTACTGATAAAAAACAGTCCACCAATCAGCGTTTGACACGCCCCTGCTCTGCTTTGTATTCGCTGTATTTATCACGCCCCTGTCTTCACCTACGTCCGCAAGTCGGGTAAACCGGTTTGGGCGGTGCTCACCGGGCGGCATTTACCTGTATAAAAGGCTGTCGGAAAACGGTTAATCTCTACAGCATGCTGGAAGGACCTCATTCAACAATCCGACCTTAAGGACACGGAGCGCGGTGCTGCGACGAACAAAGAAAACAGCGGTTTCACGAAGACTGTATCACCGGCTTCATTCGAGGGGAATCCCAGAAGCCCGCGTCATTGTCAGACTGCGTCAGAGCTGAGTCCAAGCATATAGCCTCTTCTGCCTCAACTCCAACCATGGACCTAAAAAGAGTTGAATTTAAAAATGAAGAACTTGATGAGGAAACGTCTGTTCTTTTATCTGAATTGTCAAATGGGATTCCATCCGTGACGACACGCTCAATGTGCGATAAATCAACCTCTACAACTCTGGACAAAAATCCGACATTGGCTTTTACAGAAGACTTTCCTCTTTTAAGCGAGACTCCGATTTCCTTCCTGGATCAAGAGAATCAAATGGAGGAAATTGAGAACTGGATACCTACCGCAGTCAACAGTGCTATTAAAACTGCTCTAAGCCATTTTATGGGTTATGCCTGCATATCTTTACTGCGGAAACAATGTAACTCTTGCAAAATGGGAGGCAGTCAGCAGGAGCACCAGTGTTTAGGTGTAGATGCTATAAAGCAAAATATGTTTTATTCCCAGCAAAATTTGTTACAAACAGGTCCTACCCTCTTTTAGTAGCTTACCCTGGTTGCTTTAAGCTGGAAATAAGAAATCTATCAAACTACTAAAGTTGTAGATAAAAAACAGTCCACCAATCGGCGCTCGACTTGCCCCTGCTCTGCTTTGTATTCGTTGTATTTATCACGCCCCTCATGCCGAACATGTCCAGACAAGTCTACAGGCCCCGCCCCGTACGCTAGGTTCCTATATAAACCTCCTGGTCTTCGGCATTACATCCAGGACTTCCAGGCCGCCGTAATCTTCGCTCCGAGACGATGGATATGGGAGGATTCGTCAAGCAGACCACTCTACCGTCATACTGGGGGATCGGCCAGCCGTATGAGCCGATGAGCACTCCGCCATCACCTGTGGGGTTCGGCTACGCTAACCCGTATCATCCACCGTCAATTTCATCGCTCTCGCCATGCTACTCTCCACCATCCCCTGTGTTCTCTCTTTCGGAGATTCTGCCTGCAGATGCCCAGCCCGACGCTTGGGTCGAGGGATCATACAACCCTGAAGCTGGGGGAGCGGGTCACCCTTATTTCAACTATTATCGGCCGCCTACAACGAAACATCGCCGTGTAAGACCCCCTCTATCTACTTTAACCCCGGTGCCTATGCCCGATCTCGAGGGAGAGTGTGATGGACCTTCAGCGCCCAGCGATGGTGGGACCCCCGATGCGCCGGAATGCGCGACACCGGAACACGGGTGTGCGTCTCAGGATGAGGGGGGTGATTCTCCGACTCTGACTGAGGTTGACAAATGGGACCTGGTGGACGGTTTGATGTCATCCAGGTTCATCAAGGCTGTAAAGACTGCTGTTCTGCATCTATTTCACATGACCAGTGCTGCTTATCAGAAAGATAACTGTTATGGATGTCAAATTAGCCATCCCAGTCAGTTGCAGCATCAATGCCTAGAGCTAATGGATGAGGATTATTACCAACTCCACTTTCAATCAGTCATGCGACAACTTCTTACCCCGCGATTCATTCCAGCTATTCGAATTCTGCTGGTAAATCGGAGCATACATGATGATGATGATCTGAAGGTGAAAACAGTAGCTGAAACCGTTCTACATGAGCTGAGGAGTATGCAGGGGTTCTACAACGCGATTCAAGCTGTGTATGGTGATAGGGATGATGAAGCCATCCTGGAAGAACTCAGGACTGTCTCCCGATGCTATGGCTATGAAATCTGATGTGTACTAATGTTGGTTATATCTCCTCTGATATAAATGCTCTAGTTTAATCCTGACGTGTTTTGTTTTTTATTCATTTGTTTTTATAATTGTGTAATGCTATGGTTTTAAACTTGTAATAAAAAAAACTTTGATCCAATCATATGGTTCATCTATCTGATTAATACAAGGGTTAAATTACACTAGCCGTTCTCCTGTACTATCATTCGATAGTAAAATGTCAGAACAGAGGGTGTTGACCAATGCATACTATGACCCCGCCCATCCGGGGAGCTATGGGGGTGTTGACAGATTGAGAAGGGGTTTAAAGGACAGAGAAGGACGTGTGATCGGTGTCGAAAAAGTAAAAGACTTTCTTTCAGGCGAGGACACCTACACGTTGCATAAACCTGCACGAGTAAAGTTTCCCCGGAATCGTGTTTTTGTAACCAAACCCTTGAAGCAATTCCAGGCCGACTTATGTGACATGCAAGCCTTGGCGACACATAACGACGGATTCAACTATTTACTAACAGTGATTGATGTCTTTTCAAAAAAGGCGTATGTGCGTGCTTTAAAGAGAAAGACGGGGTGTGAGGTCGTTAAGGGGTTTGAATCAGTTTTTCAAGAGAGTCAAATTCCACAAAAATTACAGACGGATGCTGGTAAAGAGTTTTATAATAAACAATTTAAGTTAATGATGAAGAAATATGGTATTACCCACTTTAGTACAGCCAGTGATCTAAAGGCATCTGTTGTTGAGCGCTTCAATCGCACTCTGAAGGGTAGAATGTGGAGATATTTCACCGCTAATAACACCTTCCGGTACATCGACGTCCTTCAAAAGCTAGTGGAGAGTTACAACCACAGCTTCCACTCAAGCATTAAGATGACACCTATGCAAGTGACGTCAGAGAATACTCCTCAAGTCATGAAAAACCTCTATTGCATCACCCCATCGATAGACTCTGGTAAAATAAAGACAAAGTTTAAGAAAGGGGATCTGGTCAGAATATCAAAGCTACGTGGGGTATTTGATAAGAAATATGAGAACAGCTTCACAGATGAAATATTTACGGTTGACCGTTGCATACTCCGCTACCCCCCAGTGTACGAGTTAGTTGATTATGATCAGGATCGAATACACGGATCGTTTTATGAGGCCGAATTGCAGAAAGTAAAAATTAATGGTGAGCGGGTGTATAACGTGGACAAGATTTTAAAGCGGCGGAGAGTCAACGGGGAGGACCAAGTCTTTGTGAGGTGGAGAAATTGGCCCGAAAAATTCAACAGTTGGGTCAGAGCCTCAGATGTTAAAAGTGTCAAATAATATCGCCCACAAAACCGTGTAACACATCGTCGATTCACTATAAAGCGTGGGTTCTACAGACTATGATTAATTAGTAAACCTTACCCTCCAAAGCCTTTAGATGACTTTTTTTGCTCCATCAAATTCACAATGTCTGATGAGGGGTTCTATGTAACTCTACCTTCCAACGCCAGCGGAGAGGTATTTAAAGATAACACGAGCTCAAATTATACTACAGACCTTCCAAAGGCTATTGAGCTAAGTGGAGACTGGGTAGTGGGACTGTGTGAAATTGTCTACCCTCATACATGGTATAACCTGTCGGATCAGCATTCGTACATTGATTTAAAGAAGGTTGTTTATGAGGTGGGAGACAAATCTAAAGATGAGAGGAATACACCCCGTATAGAATACGCCAGGTCCAAGTTTTCCGGAGGGGGATATTTTGAGAGACCTCAAGACCTCTCAGATGCTCTAGTCCCAGCCGTGAAGAAATATGACAGGAGCATCGATCTAACCTACAATAATGTCTCGAAAAAGTTTGACTTCAAGGGGGGTGGAAGATACAAAATTCGAGCTAGCAACCCTCTCTCCATCATGCTCGGTTTGAACGCTGACGAATGGTGGACCATCTCCAACAGACCTGCGCCCCACCCAGCGGATCTCGGCACTGGTGTATATAACCTGTTTGTCTACACAGACATAATCCATTTCCAAACTGTTGGTGACAGTCACTCACCTCTGCTCGGTGTCGTAAACATAAATGGTAAATTCGGTGACGTGATTGGTGTGAGGTATAACACAGTGCATTACCTCCCCGTTTCAAAAAGCTATATTAAGACAATCTGCATACAGGTAAAAACAGATCGTAACGAGTGTGTGAACTTTGTATACGGGAAGACGATCGTGAAGCTGCACTTTAAACCGGTTTTGACACCTGCGGTAAAATGGCATATTTAACACACAGACCAGAACCAACGCGGTTTGTACAATATTATGTGAACCAGACGGGTGGAGAGCTACCCGGGTTTTCAGGACAGCCTGTCATGTATGGTCGTGGATTTGGATCTGTGTTTGCCCGCCTCTTCCGATTTATATCCCCATTTGTTAAGAAAGGAGTGTCTATTGCTAAACCGCACCTTAAAGCTGCGGCATCGAATATAGCTTCGGACGTCTTTGGGAGGGCGGTCAATAAAATCAAGAGCAAGATCGGTCAGAATTCTGATGCTCAGGAAGGTTCAGGAATAATGATCTTATCAAGACGAGGTCGAAAGAGACCCCCTGGAGAGCGTGTTTGGATGACTAGAAAACAAGCCAAGACAAAGAAAAAGAAACCACTCAGGGTGAGCAGGCAGAGGGGAAGGAAGTCCGGCAGAGGCTCTGACATATTTTAACCGAATAGGAATATGGCTCTACTACATGTCAAATCGGGAGAGTGTACGCTCGGTGAGCTTGACTTATTTTCAGCGCCTATGACTCAACTATCGGTAGAGGATAAGCTGTACACTGAGATTTCACCCCTTTCAGCCATCACCGATGGAGGACCGATAGAATTTTTTATCCCTGGTGGGGGCGAGTCGTATACCGATTTAAATGACATGTTGATCCATCTCAGAGTTAAAATTAGCAATGCTAACGGTTCGCCCATGGCTCGTGACGCTAAGGTCGGCTTAATTAACTACCCTCTGAACACAATTTTTTCCCAATGTGATGTAACCCTTGGAGACCGTTTAATATCGCAGTCCAGCGCTACGCATCCTTATAGAGCTATGATCGAAACATTGCTTAATTATTCAGATCAAACCCTTAAAAGCCAGTTCAGTGCAGGGCTTTTTTATAAAGATACAGCCGACGAAATGGATTCTACAGAGACTATTGATGGACCGAATGAAGGATTAAACCAACGTGCCTCCTTTACAGCCCAATCTCGAGAGGTGCACCTGCTAGGACCGCTTCATGCTGACATATTATTCTGTGAAAGACTACTTTTGAACTCTGTTGACATAAGAATTAAGCTAACACGAGCAAGCGATGCGTTCTGTCTTATGGGGGCTGCAGATTCTACTTTCAAACTATGGATTTTAGGTGCAGCTCTCTTTGTCAAAAAGGTGACTGTATCTCCCGCCGTACGGCTCGGTCATGAGACCGCATTAATGAAAGGAAATGCTTTGTACCCGGTATCGCGTGTGAATGTAAAAACATACTCTATACCTGAACATTCAAGAATATGCACTCAGGAGAACCTGTTCTTGGGTATGACACCTAAATATGTGGTTATTTCGATGGTTAATCACCAGGCCTTCACAGGAGCGCGCAATTTGAATCCGTTTTCATTCAACCATTATAATATGGAGTATCTAGCTCTGTCCCGTGATGGTAGACAGATTCCTGCTAAGGCCTTCCAACCCAACTTCGATCAGGGTAATTCTGTACGAGAATATTACAACCTGTTTACATCCACAGGGAGGCATTTAAAGGATCTCCCCCTAAGCATAACTAGGGAGGACTTTAACACGGGTTACGCATTATTTGCTTTTAATCTCGACCCATGTGCTGAATCTGAAGCACTATCACCAGTACGCAGTGGTAACATTAGGCTAGAAATGAGATTCAGAACACCGTTACCGCACACAACAACGCTGATTGTATACGCGTGCTACGACTCCATCCTGGAAATAGACTCTAAAAGAAGAGTTTTGGTGGATTATTATTAACCACTTGGAAACATGAATAATCACGAACTCGATGCAATACTCAGTCATCTGCTTGATAAGCCGGTCTGGGGAATGTTAGTGGTAGCAGCTCCAGTTGGTCGCTGGCCCATACACCGCAGAAAAGCTTCCCAAGCAGATGACTGAGTATTGCATCGAGTTCGTGATTATTCATGTTTCCAAGTGGTTAATAATAATCCACCAAAACTCTTCTTTTAGAGTCTATTTCCAGGATGGAGTCGTAGCACGCGTATACAATCAGCGTTGTTGTGTGCGGTAACGGTGTTCTGAATCTCATTTCTAGCCTAATGTTACCACTGCGTACTGGTGATAGTGCTTCAGATTCAGCACATGGGTCGAGATTAAAAGCAAATAATGCGTAACCCGTGTTAAAGTCCTCCCTAGTTATGCTTAGGGGGAGATCCTTTAAATGCCTCCCTGTGGATGTAAACAGGTTGTAATATTCTCGTACAGAATTACCCTGATCGAAGTTGGGTTGGAAGGCCTTAGCAGGAATCTGTCTACCATCACGGGACAGAGCTAGATACTCCATATTATAATGGTTGAATGAAAACGGATTCAAATTGCGCGCTCCTGTGAAGGCCTGGTGATTAACCATCGAAATAACCACATATTTAGGTGTCATACCCAAGAACAGGTTCTCCTGAGTGCATATTCTTGAATGTTCAGGTATAGAGTATGTTTTTACATTCACACGCGATACCGGGTACAAAGCATTTCCTTTCATTAATGCGGTCTCATGACCGAGCCGTACGGCGGGAGATACAGTCACCTTTTTGACAAAGAGAGCTGCACCTAAAATCCATAGTTTGAAAGTAGAATCTGCAGCCCCCATAAGACAGAACGCATCGCTTGCTCGTGTTAGCTTAATTCTTATGTCAACAGAGTTCAAAAGTAGTCTTTCACAGAATAATATGTCAGCATGAAGCGGTCCTAGCAGGTGCACCTCTCGAGATTGGGCTGTAAAGGAGGCACGTTGGTTTAATCCTTCATTCGGTCCATCAATAGTCTCTGTAGAATCCATTTCATCGGCTGTATCTTTATAAAAAAGCCCTGCACTGAACTGGCTTTTAAGGGTTTGATCTGAATAATTAAGCAATGTTTCGATCATAGCTCTATAAGGATGCGTAGCGCTGGACTGCGATATTAAACGGTCTCCAAGGGTTACATCACATTGGGAAAAAATTGTGTTCAGAGGGTAGTTAATTAAGCCGACCTTAGCGTCACGAGCCATGGGCGAACCGTTAGCATTGCTAATTTTAACTCTGAGATGGATCAACATGTCATTTAAATCGGTATACGACTCGCCCCCACCAGGGATAAAAAATTCTATCGGTCCTCCATCGGTGATGGCTGAAAGGGGTGAAATCTCAGTGTACAGCTTATCCTCTACCGATAGTTGAGTCATAGGCGCTGAAAATAAGTCAAGCTCACCGAGCGTACACTCTCCCGATTTGACATGTAGTAGAGCCATATTCCTATTCGGTTAAAATATGTCAGAGCCTCTGCCGGACTTCCTTCCCCTCTGCCTGCTCACCCTGAGTGGTTTCTTTTTCTTTGTCTTGGCTTGTTTTCTAGTCATCCAAACACGCTCTCCAGGGGGTCTCTTTCGACCTCGTCTTGATAAGATCATTATTCCTGAACCTTCCTGAGCATCAGAATTCTGACCGATCTTGCTCTTGATTTTATTGACCGCCCTCCCAAAGACGTCCGAAGCTATATTCGATGCCGCAGCTTTAAGGTGCGGTTTAGCAATAGACACTCCTTTCTTAACAAATGGGGATATAAATCGGAAGAGGCGGGCAAACACAGATCCAAATCCACGACCATACATGACAGGCTGTCCTGAAAACCCGGGTAGCTCTCCACCCGTCTGGTTCACATAATATTGTACAAACCGCGTTGGTTCTGGTCTGTGTGTTAAATATGCCATTTTACCGCAGGTGTCAAAACCGGTTTAAAGTGCAGCTTCACGATCGTCTTCCCGTATACAAAGTTCACACACTCGTTACGATCTGTTTTTACCTGTATGCAGATTGTCTTAATATAGCTTTTTGAAACGGGGAGGTAATGCACTGTGTTATACCTCACACCAATCACGTCACCGAATTTACCATTTATGTTTACGACACCGAGCAGAGGTGAGTGACTGTCACCAACAGTTTGGAAATGGATTATGTCTGTGTAGACAAACAGGTTATATACACCAGTGCCGAGATCCGCTGGGTGGGGCGCAGGTCTGTTGGAGATGGTCCACCATTCGTCAGCGTTCAAACCGAGCATGATGGAGAGAGGGTTGCTAGCTCGAATTTTGTATCTTCCACCCCCCTTGAAGTCAAACTTTTTCGAGACATTATTGTAGGTTAGATCGATGCTCCTGTCATATTTCTTCACGGCTGGGACTAGAGCATCTGAGAGGTCTTGAGGTCTCTCAAAATATCCCCCTCCGGAAAACTTGGACCTGGCGTATTCTATACGGGGTGTATTCCTCTCATCTTTAGATTTGTCTCCCACCTCATAAACAACCTTCTTTAAATCAATGTACGAATGCTGATCCGACAGGTTATACCATGTATGAGGGTAGACAATTTCACACAGTCCCACTACCCAGTCTCCACTTAGCTCAATAGCCTTTGGAAGGTCTGTAGTATAATTTGAGCTCGTGTTATCTTTAAATACCTCTCCGCTGGCGTTGGAAGGTAGAGTTACATAGAACCCCTCATCAGACATTGTGAATTTGATGGAGCAAAAAAAGTCATCTAAAGGCTTTGGAGGGTAAGGTTTACTAATTAATCATAGTCTGTAGAACCCACGCTTTATAGTGAATCGACGATGTGTTACACGGTTTTGTGGGCGATATTATTTGACACTTTTAACATCTGAGGCTCTGACCCAACTGTTGAATTTTTCGGGCCAATTTCTCCACCTCACAAAGACTTGGTCCTCCCCGTTGACTCTCCGCCGCTTTAAAATCTTGTCCACGTTATACACCCGCTCACCATTAATTTTTACTTTCTGCAATTCGGCCTCATAAAACGATCCGTGTATTCGATCCTGATCATAATCAACTAACTCGTACACTGGGGGGTAGCGGAGTATGCAACGGTCAACCGTAAATATTTCATCTGTGAAGCTGTTCTCATATTTCTTATCAAATACCCCACGTAGCTTTGATATTCTGACCAGATCCCCTTTCTTAAACTTTGTCTTTATTTTACCAGAGTCTATCGATGGGGTGATGCAATAGAGGTTTTTCATGACTTGAGGAGTATTCTCTGACGTCACTTGCATAGGTGTCATCTTAATGCTTGAGTGGAAGCTGTGGTTGTAACTCTCCACTAGCTTTTGAAGGACGTCGATGTACCGGAAGGTGTTATTAGCGGTGAAATATCTCCACATTCTACCCTTCAGAGTGCGATTGAAGCGCTCAACAACAGATGCCTTTAGATCACTGGCTGTACTAAAGTGGGTAATACCATATTTCTTCATCATTAACTTAAATTGTTTATTATAAAACTCTTTACCAGCATCCGTCTGTAATTTTTGTGGAATTTGACTCTCTTGAAAAACTGATTCAAACCCCTTAACGACCTCACACCCCGTCTTTCTCTTTAAAGCACGCACATACGCCTTTTTTGAAAAGACATCAATCACTGTTAGTAAATAGTTGAATCCGTCGTTATGTGTCGCCAAGGCTTGCATGTCACATAAGTCGGCCTGGAATTGCTTCAAGGGTTTGGTTACAAAAACACGATTCCGGGGAAACTTTACTCGTGCAGGTTTATGCAACGTGTAGGTGTCCTCGCCTGAAAGAAAGTCTTTTACTTTTTCGACACCGATCACACGTCCTTCTCTGTCCTTTAAACCCCTTCTCAATCTGTCAACACCCCCATAGCTCCCCGGATGGGCGGGGTCATAGTATGCATTGGTCAACACCCTCTGTTCTGACATTTTACTATCGAATGATAGTACAGGAGAACGGCTAGTGTAATTTAACCCTTGTATTAATCAGATAGATGAACCATATGATTGGATCAAAGTTTTTTTTATTACAAGTTTAAAACCATAGCATTACACAATTATAAAAACAAATGAATAAAAAACAAAACACGTCAGGATTAAACTAGAGCATTTATATCAGAGGAGATATAACCAACATTAGTACACATCAGATTTCATAGCCATAGCATCGGGAGACAGTCCTGAGTTCTTCCAGGATGGCTTCATCATCCCTATCACCATACACAGCTTGAATCGCGTTGTAGAACCCCTGCATACTCCTCAGCTCATGTAGAACGGTTTCAGCTACTGTTTTCACCTTCAGATCATCATCATCATGTATGCTCCGATTTACCAGCAGAATTCGAATAGCTGGAATGAATCGCGGGGTAAGAAGTTGTCGCATGACTGATTGAAAGTGGAGTTGGTAATAATCCTCATCCATTAGCTCTAGGCATTGATGCTGCAACTGACTGGGATGGCTAATTTGACATCCATAACAGTTATCTTTCTGATAAGCAGCACTGGTCATGTGAAATAGATGCAGAACAGCAGTCTTTACAGCCTTGATGAACCTGGATGACATCAAACCGTCCACCAGGTCCCATTTGTCAACCTCAGTCAGAGTCGGAGAATCACCCCCCTCATCCTGAGACGCACACCCGTGTTCCGGTGTCGCGCATTCCGGCGCATCGGGGGTCCCACCATCGCTGGGCGCTGAAGGTCCATCACACTCTCCCTCGAGATCGGGCATAGGCACCGGGGTTAAAGTAGATAGAGGGGGTCTTACACGGCGATGTTTCGTTGTAGGCGGCCGATAATAGTTGAAATAAGGGTGACCCGCTCCCCCAGCTTCAGGGTTGTATGATCCCTCGACCCAAGCGTCGGGCTGGGCATCTGCAGGCAGAATCTCCGAAAGAGAGAACACAGGGGATGGTGGAGAGTAGCATGGCGAGAGCGATGAAATTGACGGTGGATGATACGGGTTAGCGTAGCCGAACCCCACAGGTGATGGCGGAGTGCTCATCGGCTCATACGGCTGGCCGATCCCCCAGTATGACGGTAGAGTGGTCTGCTTGACGAATCCTCCCATATCCATCGTCTCGGAGCGAAGATTACGGCGGCCTGGAAGTCCTGGATGTAATGCCGAAGACCAGGAGGTTTATATAGGAACCTAGCGTACGGGGCGGGGCCTGTAGACTTGTCTGGACATGTTCGGCATGAGGGGCGTGATAAATACAACGAATACAAAGCAGAGCAGGGGCAAGTCGAGCGCCGATTGGTGGACTGTTTTTTATCTACAACTTTAGTAGTTTGATAGATTTCTTATTTCCAGCTTAAAGCAACCAGGGTAAGCTACTAAAAGAGGGTAGGACCTGTTTGTAACAAATTTTGCTGGGAATAAAACATATTTTGCTTTATAGCATCTACACCTAAACACTGGTGCTCCTGCTGACTGCCTCCCATTTTGCAAGAGTTACATTGTTTCCGCAGTAAAGATATGCAGGCATAACCCATAAAATGGCTTAGAGCAGTTTTAATAGCACTGTTGACTGCGGTAGGTATCCAGTTCTCAATTTCCTCCATTTGATTCTCTTGATCCAGGAAGGAAATCGGAGTCTCGCTTAAAAGAGGAAAGTCTTCTGTAAAAGCCAATGTCGGATTTTTGTCCAGAGTTGTAGAGGTTGATTTATCGCACATTGAGCGTGTCGTCACGGATGGAATCCCATTTGACAATTCAGATAAAAGAACAGACGTTTCCTCATCAAGTTCTTCATTTTTAAATTCAACTCTTTTTAGGTCCATGGTTGGAGTTGAGGCAGAAGAGGCTATATGCTTGGACTCAGCTCTGACGCGGTCTGACAATGACGCGGGCTTCTGGGATTCCCCTCGAATGAAGCCGGTGATACAGTCTTCGTGAAACCGCTGTTTTCTTTGTTCGTCGCAGCACCGCGCTCCGTGTCCTTAAGGTCGGATTGTTGAATGAGGTCCTTCCAGCATGCTGTAGAGATTAACCGTTTTCCGACAGCCTTTTATACAGGTAAATGCCGCCCGGTGAGCACCGCCCAAACCGGTTTACCCGACTTGCGGACGTAGGTGAAGACAGGGGCGTGATAAATACAGCGAATACAAAGCAGAGCAGGGGCGTGTCAAACGCTGATTGGTGGACTGTTTTTTATCAGTAACTTTAGTAGTTTGATAGATTTCTTATTTCCAGCTTAAAGCACCCAGGTTTAAAGTGATGTTTTTTAAAATCCTTATCTGTTTTTAAACACTGTGTAATGGTGCATTTTTAAAATCAACAAAAGGATGAGCATCTGCTTCAACATAGCTGTGGGTGAATAAATTCTCTTTTTAGTGCTCTTACAAGTTTAATTTATCATGGTTGAATTGTTAGAATCAGATGTAATGGTGTCTCTAGAGTGTTGGAGCTAATGTGGTTTTAAATTAAAGTCAGGAAGCTAAAAAGCACCTTTTAACTGTTTAAAATAAAATGGAATGCTCAAGGAGTCATGTTGAGACAGAGCCCAGACCGTATAATATTAAAGGGACTTGTTCGGACATGTTCTGATGACACTGAGGAGTTAGATTCAAACCATTGGGGGCGCTATATATACTATAGGCTGTAATTTAATTTTTGAGCCACTAGGGGGAGGTATTTTCACATTTGGGTGTAATGTTACTTTGATCCACTAGAGGGGGCCAATTATACAATAGGCTGTTATATTAATTTTGAACCACTAGAGGGAGGTATTTTCACATTTGGGTGTAATACTATTTATTGGGCCACTAGGGGGAGGTATTTTCATATTTGCATGTCATTTAATTTTAGAGCCACTAGGGGGAGGTATTTATTGGGCCAACACTGCAAATACTGACTCTTTGCATAAATGTCATGTAATTTTCAATAAAAGCATTTGAAACGTATAAAAGTGAATGTAATTATATTTCAGTACATCACAGAAACAACTGAAACAAAGATCTAAAAGTTGTTTTGCAGCAAACTTTGTGAAAACTAATATTTGTGTTATTCTCAAAACTTTTGGCCACACTGTAGTTCAAATAAAACCTTATGGATATCAGGCTTTATTGTTAATAAACGTGGGTGTTATTAAATTTATTTTAATTTTAGTATTGGAAATGAAGTCATGGGAAGCAGAAAGTACACTTTAGCATATATTGGAACATATATTGAAAACAACTGGGTCTTTGCAAGACAAAAATTAAACATGTAAAAAATGATTTTTAGATTTTCATTAATAAAGATTAATATATACTCTGTAAAAACATATGTGCGCCTCCAAAACCCTCGTTAGTTTCAAAATAGGAAGCTGTGCACTTTTACAAGACAGACCGGTCAAATTAATTTCCAACTACAAAGAATCTCTCCAAATTTAGTTTACATCATATTAATTTCAGTACAGACAATTAAATTCAGTTCATCATATGTGCATCAAGTTGTTGACTAATCTCTCATCTTGAGCAAGCATGCTGTAACCATGGGGAGGAACCACTTTCTTTAGACAAGAATAAACCTCCCGCAAAACCTGGTGCAGTATGAGCAACCATCTGCTGCGGTGTACGGAGAGAAGGGAGCAAACAGGAAAAACCTCTACTTGGTCCAGAAGTACTGGACCAAGAAGACTTTTTTTTAATAACATAGACTTTGTTTATGTTCGAAACGGAAAACAGGTTACATACTGTCAATGATTTTTAAACAGTTTCCTTTCTAAAATGTTTACAAAAATCATATAACAAATAATATGTCAGCAGTTATTCTGTGTGTTAGGCATTTTCATTTTTTGCTTGCTTGGTTTTGATTCTGGCAGTCGTTAAAACTGGGTTTACCCTAACTGTGACAATGAAAGCTTACCTATGGTTAAAATCTCTTCCATTGCCACAAAGCTGATTTAAAAATATCTTACTGAGTTTCTCCAAGCCAAAATAAGTGCTTTCTTATCTTCCACAAAGCATCTTCAAATGCCATACTTCTGCAAAACAACTTTTAGAGTAAACAAAGAGGGCGTGTTAAAATCTGTCCACCAGCATACGTGGCTAAATATGTGCATCGGTCACTCAGACAGAGACTTAGTTGGACTCAGTGCATCATGTTGATCTTGGAAAAGTTGTTGCTTGCTTTATCCGTGGTACCCATGGCGCTAAATTACCCTTTCTTCCCACCGACGTGCTACTCTAAGGCTCTCAACATGGCACAAGAGCTCACCCAGATGGCAGCAGATTTGAGGATAGGATATGAAACTGTAAGTCAGCTGCTGTGATTTTATCTGTTTTGAATTTTTGATCCACAAGAGGCAGGTTTTTAATTTCTTTATTAAATGTTTCTAATCTCATAGCTGGATTTTTTTTGTTCTTTTCCTTCAGGGTCACTGTATGGCACACATGCCAGATCTTTATATTGATATCCATGTAAGTATGACTTCCATATTCTGTAAATTTTAATTTAAAATATTCAAAATGTGCACAAATCCCTAAATCAAGGTTTTTTATGATTATCACATAAATTTTAGTCTAAGTTCTCTGGTTGTGCCTACACTTCTGTGGTGTTTTGACTGCAAACCTCAGCTCCTTCAAATCACACATAGGGAATCTTAATTGTTACTCATGACAGAATGCTTGTGTGATGTACAAAATGAGGGAATACATCTCCTTGGTTGAAGACCTCAGACGGCGGCGGTGTGCTTACACCAGAGAAGTGAGAAAGCTGGAAGTCACTCTTCGACAGCTCTTCATTGTCATGGGAGAGAAATGCCATGGGGTAAGAAAAGTCATACTGAATTTGAGTAGAAACTGTTGAATTTAAGTATTAAAGACTTTCTGAACCAATGTACTTTATCTAATTAAAATATCTTCTATGGCAGATGAGCAGATCTTGACATAAACAACATTTATTCGCACCTCAGATGCCAAATTGCTGCTACAACAGCAACACTGGTGCACTCACTCCAACCCTGTAGACTGTAGTAAGGCACCTAAACTTTGTAAAAAAAAGATTATTTTAAGGCCAGCTTTAATGAGACCATGGTTGTGTGCAAACTGAAAACTATCAAAATACAGAGGGAAAAAAAACAACTACAAAAATCCAAATGTTCTCAAAAGACCTCTGATTTGCTGACTACGACCCCCACACAACGGCACCAGAGACACCCACACCAGCCAACCCCCAGCCAGGACTACAGCCAGGGGGCGCGGCGCACCAGAACCCCAAGCTCCCAAGCTCCTCCCAGACCCACGCAGGAGCAGCAGGGCTACCAGGCCATTAACCCATGTCCGCCAGTACAACCCCCCGAAGGCACTGCATGCAGCCGCCAGGAGTTATCACCCAAAGCCACCAAAGCCCAACCCCACCGCCCGATCCACCTTGCAATTCCACCCCCAATCACCTCCCCCAGATGCCCCTAACCCCAAACAACCCCAGATCAGCAATGATGTCCCACACGAAAAAAACCAAACGTCGATCAAAGGAGTCCTAAGAGATTGATTAGATATGGAGGCAGAGGCTGTCTCAAGACCAATGTGGTCCAACAAGAGAACTCAGTACTAATTAATATAAAGAGCATTTTTATTTTTCCATTTCAGAAGGATGGTTTTCTTAGCAATGCATAAGGCAATGTGAACCATTTGAGCTAACGTTGTGTTCATGGATGAAAGTTCAGTCTCTTCTAATCATTCTAAGTCATAGCTTACCCCATTTTTGCAAGACTTCAACAATGAGTCTGACTCAATGAGTACATTAACTTCCCAAAATTGGAGCTGAACTGCTCATTTATCTTTGCTATGGTAAACAACACTCAAGAAAAATTACCCTTATCAATGTAAGATACAGGTCAAGACACTGTAGTAAAATTTGAAGGACAGCTAAATAGCATACATGACTACCAAAAACTCTAATAGAAAATTCCTGCAGGAATTACATTTAAAAAAAGCGACAAGTAGGTAATACACTAACTGTACAAATAACATGACATTCTGGTACTTTTAATTTGGTCAAAAATAAGTTCAAATTACTGAGCACATATCTGAGTATCTGTTTAGCAACAATCCCAGTCACTGCAGCATTACTTAAGGCAAAAAATGGAAAAAAGTCTGCAGTTTAGTGGGTCACTCAGTGGGTGCTCTGACAGGATTAGGCACGGTTTATGATGCAGATTATGAACACTGTGCTATCCTGAGAGAATGTTTTATCTCGCACACACGATCAGGGGAGTCACACACATCTGTCTGCAGGCGGTGTCTTTTAAAAGACAGGCGTGAACTGTCTGCACAGTCTAGGGCATGATGTGGAAAAGGGTGTTTGCGGTTATTGAGGTAAATCACAGAAATACAATAAATTGGGTGTAAGAGTCAAAGTGTTCCTTGGAGGTTGAGTACACCCTTCACCCTCAACTCTTATGTCTTATTATGTTGGATGCAGTTGCTTTAATGTATAAACAAATGCTATTAGAAGCTTATACTGATTCCACAATTATCATTTCATAATCGTATGTCACTTAAATAATTTATACATGACCTCTTGTGTGTTTTAACAGGACCTGGTGTTTACAATCTATGACTGTGGTGCGCTGGAACGTCAAAACTACCGATACTGAATTTCCTCCATTCTTGCATGTCCAAAGAAAGTTTAAAGAAGCGCAAAAGAATAAGTTTAAATATATTTCTTTTTACAATGTATTACATCATACAACACATGACTTATTTAGGGAATATTTATAATACTATGTGTTGGTTTTATATGAAAAGTAACAATTTTCTTCTCCACACTTTTGCAATATTTAAGATAACAAAGTAAACAAAGTGTATTTAAATGTTCTTTTTGATTTACAGATTAAACTCAACACCATGTATCCTTTTCTTTCCACTTCACAGCTGTTGGTCTAGCAAATACAATCCCTAGAAAAATATTATGGCTATAACTTGACAAAATGTGAAAAAGTGGTACTAATACTTCTGCAAAGCACTGTAGTGCAGTTTCTATAATAATGTACCAAGGAAGGTGAATGAGAGTTTCTGGGAGGAGAATAAAGTAATGTTTTTGATGTCTTTTCTTTTATCCTTTTTTTAGTTTTAAATCATCACAACGCCTTTCAGAATTTGAAAATACCACAATGTGTGTATGTAGAATTCATGATTTCTTTCTTTTGGCTGTGAATTAATCACAACTATTTAGGTAAAAAATATCCCTGAAAACACTTTAAGGAAGTGAAAGAGCTCTAGGTTATCTGATGGCACCCATGAGTCCAAGCTGATGTCACAGAAGCTGAACAAAGTAAACATGTGTGCAACAGTGGCAAGCGATTAATGCGGGCAGATTAGTGGAAACCTCTGTGGGCCAGATTGAACTTGCATGAGCTTGTCTCTTTACTCTAGGCTATTGTCTCTACAGCAGTACAGAAGATATGATGAGGACATATGCCCTTGTTATGTGATCCTTTTGCAAACTCAAACCATTAGACTAGAAGCATAAAATTGAATCATGTTTGATCAAAGTAATCCACTAGAGGTGCTGTTTATACACAATAGGTCAAATTATGTTTTGCAACTCATTTAAACTGCTTGGTACCTAACTGATAAGAAAACACAAGATGGAACATAAAATGTTTCTGTTTATAGAAACATCCCTGTCCCTATTACAGATGATTCAGCTCTTAATAGAGGAAGGTTTCTAGTAGATTTTGAGTTAGGTCAAGCACTAAACACCCTAATTTATACTGTGACCTGAACCTGCTGCATTTTATATAAATCTGGTGTTTACTGGTCTCAAACAGACATTGTACGTCTTGAAATGTTAAGTTCAGAAATCATTTGCTCACTGAAAAAGGTCTGTCATATTTTACAAATTACAACTTTTTTAAACCTTATTCTTTATTAAAATTTAAAAAGCTTTATTCAAACATAAAATTTTATGGACAAAATATTATTATAAGGATCTGTATTGTAGGAAACCAATCAAGAGGAATCAAAAATATTTCCTTTTCTTTCAGAGAACATGATCATTCATTTTTGTGATTGTAAAAGGACCAATTGTTTAATTTGCCACTGTTTTGTACAACCCAGAGTTTTAAATTCATGACTAAAACAGTAAACCACACCTTACAATTATGAAAAAATAACAAATAAAGCATAAGCAAGAAATGCAAGTCTTATTCAGATGAGTGTACCAAGGCCAACAGGGGGCTCCAAGGAGTTGCAAATCAATGTCAGTCCAAGTAGAAGCAAAATTTGCAACTCCTTGGAGCCCCCTGTTGGCCTTGGTACCCCAAGAGTGTTTGAATTTACACAAAATCTTTAAAAAGGCACACAGTCCAACTTCATATTTTAAACCCTTGCTGCAACCCAAAGGTTTCTGTTTATATAACAGTTTACCCTTTCAATGGTAATCCAGATATTTTTTTTTTTCAGTTTGTTTGTAATTTTTATTTTTATTTATTCATTAAAACTGCAGAAAAACATTTTAATTCACATTGATTACTGGCTGTCTGATGATTATATACAGATTGCTGTAAAATACTTGCAGTTAAATACTGTATTTAAATCTGAAGTTAAATCTGATTGAAATAAGTTTCACAAATTACACTTTTAAATAAATGTAACTCCTAAGTAATACACAAAGTGTAGAAAAATATATAGAAACCTAGATGGGAATTTATTTAGCACCATAGCACCATTCATACACAAGGTAAATCAGAGTACCTTATTCAATAAAAGAAAAAAAACTAAGGTACTAGCAAGAAATACATTTCAGAATGTTAGCTAAATGTAGGGATCACACAAACAGAAACACCCCCCCCCAAAAAAGCTGTTTTAAAACATGTTAAAACCAGATAAAAAGGAACTGAATTTTGGCCTTTAAGGATAAGCTGCAGTAAACAGTAATAATTTCCACCTTGATTTAAAAGAGCCAACAGTTTCGGAAAATCTCATGTTATTTTTATCTAGAGCTAAGGAACATAGGCAAGGCAAGGCAATTTTATTTGTATAGCACACTTTCAATATCAAGGTAATTCAAACTGCTTTACATGACTAAGGGTAATAGCAGTGAAACACAGACAAAGCATTTAAAGTAAAAACAGCAAGAAGCACACACAAAACATATGATACATGAAAACATTACTCAAAGGCAACTCTAAACAGATGAGTTTTTAGTTGTGATTTAAAAGAACTCTGTGTTTCAGCAGCTATGCAGTTATCTGGAAGTTTGTTCCAGATTAGAGGAGCACAGAAACTGAAAGCTGCTTCTCCATGTTTGGTTTTAATTCTAGGGATGTTGAGTAGACTGGAATTAGAGGACCTGAGTGTTCTGGTGGGTTGGTATAGTAACAGTAGTAGTCAACATACTTTGGTGCTAAGCCATTCGATGATTTATAATCTAGTAAAAGTATTTTGAAGTCTATTTTCTGAACAACAGGGAGCCAGTGTAAGGACTTTAGATCTGGGGTGATGTGCTTTACTTTTCTGGTTATAGTTAGGAAGCTATTTCATTGCTGAAACAACTATTTCAATAATTTTACTGATGAATAGAAGATTAGAAATTGGCCTGTAGTTCTGCATTAACATGTTGTCCAGATCATTCTTTTTTTAGCAATGGTTTAATAACTGCTGTTTTTAATGCCTGGGGGAAGACCCCTGACAGGAGCGATGAGTTCAGTATTTGAATCAGACCCAATGAGAGGGAAAACTTTGTTAAGGAAAGCTGTGGGTAAGATATTGAGGCACCAGGAGGAGGAGCTTAATTAATGATTTCTTCAAGGTTTTTTTGGTTTAATTCATGGAATTCTGACATTTTTTCTACATTGGTGTTAATTGAGTATAATTTTGGTGGTTGGTTCGGTGCTGCGGCACAGACCGACCGTCTAATTGTTAGAACCTTTTCAGTGAAACAGCTGGCAAATTTATTGCAGGCCCTGGTCGAATTTAGTTCAGGGGCTACTGTCCCCAGGTGATAAGTTGGTCTTTCCACTGTTGCAAACAGAGTCCGTGCATTATTAATGTGTCTGTTAATGATTTCAGAGAAGAAAGTTTCCCTAGCATCTTTTAAAGTCAACTGATATCTGTTCAGTCTCTCTTTGTAGATGTCATAGTGAACCTGGAGTCAAGTTTTCCGCCATTTTCTCTCGGCTTGTCGACACTTCATTTTTTCACTACGTACCAGTGGATCGCCTGTCCACGGAGACTTCTTTCTACCTGAGACTACTTTCACTTTGGTTGGAGCAATGGAATCAATGATGTCTGAGATTTTCGAGGAAATTATCTACCAGCTTGTTTATTGAGTTGGAGTTGGGAGATGAGGGGAATGTGGTGGAAGGGTAAATATGTTTAAAGGTTTCAACTGAACTGTCCCTGAGAAAACGCTTTTTTACAGTTATCTCACTGTGGCTAGATATTTTAGCAGAGATGGTACTTTCAAAGAAAATGCAGAAATGGTCAGATAATGCAATATCAATTACAGAGATGTCAGATATATTTAAACCTTTGCTGATAATTAAGTCCAGAGTATGTCCTCGATTTTGTGTTGGTTGTTTGACATGCTGGGTCAAGCCGAAGTTATGAAGATTGTCACTTTATGTTTTTCCTAGTCTATCCTGAGGGTTGTCAGTATGGATGTTGAAGTCCCCCACAAGTGGATTAATTATTCATAATTGATACACATTACAGAAAGAAGGTCGCTGAAATCATTAAAGAAGTTAGAGTTAAGTTTTGGGGTTTATATAAACTTAGAAATAGAGCTTTGTTAGGCTCATTTATCTGGGTGGCTAGGTATTCAAAAGAGTCAAATGTGCCCAGGGATACCTTTTTAAAGTTCATCAAGTTATGAAAGATTGTTTTGCTTCACCTCCACCTTGTCTGTTTTCCGCACTCACCTAAATAAATTGTAATTTGGAGGAGTAGATTCTATCAATGCAGATGTTTCTTCATTTACATCTAGCCAGAATTCTGATAAAAATGTGGCGTGTACTGTATATTATGATCAGTGATGAATTGATGGCTTAGGAATGACTTTCCTGATAAAGACCTAATATTTAATAAAGCTAACTTAAGTGATTTGATGATGGGTAGCTGAACCTTCTGACAGGTGATCAATTTGAGTTTTGGTTTAATACGAGAGCATTTGGCTTTAGTTTTTTTTTTCCGGCTGCTTATAATGACTTGAATGATTCTCTCCGGGACGCCAGACAACTTCTGGGAGACGATGGGAGTATAATTACTGTCCAGTTCCCTTCTATAAACTAAAATGCTGTTTAGTCATCCTGGGAACACGGAAACACCAGGGCCCTCTTTTATCAAACATTCGTAGAAACTGTCCTTTTTTCTATCTTATGACTAAAATTTAGAGTGTTCGTATGAAGTCAAATGCTGGATTGATCAAATATCTCCATGCATGATCACCCCCAAAATTAAATAATTTTATTTAATCATTTATTTCTTGCAAAATTTCTAACATTTCCTGAAAGTTTAATCCAAATCCGTCTGTAAAGTTTTGAGTTATTTTGCTAAAAGACAGACAGACGCTAACATGAGCTCCTTGATGCAGTTGATGACCTGATAAGATCATTATTCCTTCATAGTAAAATTGTTTCAGTGTTGCAGTTCCCCTGTTCAAACACTAGATGCTGTAGGTGCGCATGGTCAGAGCTGTTATATTTAAATTTCGACGGACAAGTACAAATTGGTAAATACCACATAATGCGTAAAATTGTTGCTACGCACAAATCTTTGTGTAAGTACGCTTGATAAATGAGGGCCCAGGTTTTGTTTTGTCTGTTCCAAGGACACATATGGCAGTCAACAGCTGCGATTCCATTTAATTTTTGCTTTTCTTTTTGTTTAATTTTTTTCCGTTTGTTTTAGGAGTCGAAATGAAATCCAGTCTTTGCTTCTGGCTCGCCATATACTATGTAAATACATACGTAAGTGTACGTGCGACATCACAGATACAATCAAATATGAAAAGTAAACATTTTGTCAGGGTGTGCGGTGAGAAGCATGGACCCAAACACAGTCGTGGGTAAAGTGCAAGGATGTTTGTTGGAGTGATGATGATGATGGTGACGGCTATGGAGGACCAAAACTGACATAATTAAAAATAAAAGTAGAAATATACATCTTTTGTATATATTTTCTTTTTCCTTTTCCTTATACGTGCATTTTCATCAAGAAATGTATATATTTTGTTTCTCCTTTTCCTTATATGTGCATTTTTGCGAAGACATTTATAGCTTTTGTTTTTCCTTTTCCTTATACATGTATTTTTGTCAAGAAACGTATATATTTTCTTTTTCTTTTCCTTATACATGCATTCCTTGTCTTTACATTCCCTCGTCTCCTCTTCTAACTGTACCGTATGCATTTCTGCCTCATTATGCAAATGAGGAGGGCTGAACTTCTTGGCACATCTCCTCTACTATTGGTCAATAAACAGTAAGGAGCAGGATCCATGTGCAGATTGATTGTACATGCCTGCGCTTTTGGACTTGTTTGATAGGAAGTGAAGTTGTACCAGAGATGTCCCAGACGATTGCAGATGAAGTCTTTACAATGAGGGTTTCCTTTTTAATATTCATCCTGATTGATGATTTCTCACAGTCTCTCTTGCTCACGTTGCAGCTGTTGTACTCTCCGCTTCTTTTGCCTTAAAAAAAAAGAAAAGCTTGGTTTATTTTTTATTTGAATCATCTTCAGCAAAGCAACACATCCAGGCCTTATTTTTCTTGTCAATAACAGCAAATGTTGACAACACGAGTAACGATTCATACAACGAACAAAGCTTTTATCATCCCAGTCCAAACAACAGAAATAGATTAACACACCTTTAACTGAACAACTCGCGCTATGCTCTCTTATTTCTTCTTTTTGAAGGAGGCGGCCGCAGCTCCTCTTATACTGTCTGTAAAGTTAATAGTGGCACCAACAGCTTCCCTTGTAGCTGTTACTGCGCGTAACCTGCTCAATCATGTTTTCTACCCAAAGCTACAATTATAACAGTCTAGACTTGCAAAAAGAAGTATGCCAATGGGTGAATATAGGCTAAGTAAAATCCCCAACTTAAGCGTTAAAACTTAGAAAAACTCTATAAATGCAGGCTGTTAACTTACAAACATTAAAACAAGAACAAATGTTTTGCATGTAAAACAAAGGCAAGGAAAGGGAAAAACACTTGTGCTGCTCCTTTGACCTATGGTGGGTCCTTGAGCTTGTGGAGTAGAACCGGTGGATGCTAATGAGATTACAGTATAAATAAACTCTTCGACAAAATTACAAAACTCTACCTAGCTGATTACTTACCGCCCTGAAATTCCTCCAGTCTATTTGCAGCTTCTCTTAACAACTCCGACACAGACCGTCTTTGTGCTCCTTCCATAACTGTACTTCTTTTTGAAGGAGGCGGCTGTGGGGAGCTCTGCACCATAGGGAGCAGAGCTTTTAGTCGCTCTGCACCTCGTCTCTGGAACTCACTCCCCCCGGACATCAGAAACATTGACAGCTTCACCCTTTTCAAGTCCAGACTCAAAACTCATCTGTTTAAAACTGCCTTTAACTTATGATTTCTTTTTACAATTTACTTTACTATTTCCATGTTTTTATTTATCTTATTTATTCTATTGGATTGTATTGTGTTTTTATCTTGTGAAGCGACCTTGCGTGTCCTGAAAGGCGCTATTAAATAAAATGTATTATTATTATAATTATTACTTTGGTTGCTAAACTGAAGCCAAATGGCCAGGCATCAATCTGCACATGGATCCTGTTCCTTCCTGTTTATTGACCAATAGTAGTAGAGCTGGGTCCAAGAAGGGCAGCCCTCCTCATTTGCATAATGAGGCAGAAATGCATAAGGTAAAGTAAAGAGGAGATGAGGGAATGTAAAAACAAGGAATGCATGTATAAGGAAAATAAAATAAGTATTTTTTTCGATAAAAATGAATGTATCAGGAAAAACAAAAATATTTTCTTGATGAAAACGCACGGATAAGGAAAACGAAAAACAAAATATATACATTTCTTCGCCAAATTGCACGTATATTGAAAAGGAAAAACAAAAGATATATATTTCTGCTTTTATTTTTAATTATGTCAGTTTTGGTCCTCCACAGTCGGCAGGGGAGAGACGGGACATCGGATGAGCAGGACGGGTAACATCAGGACAACACACCAAGGAGACATTGACATTGATGATCCGACGAGGCAGGTAGCTCTCGTGGGATCTTAAATAACAGAGGACAAGGAGAAGAACGAGGATCAGGTGAGGGCAATCAGGAACACACAGGTGCAGGACATAAACACATCAGGGGCTGAGCCCGAGAGGCTCTGACACATTTCCTTCTTTTAAAAATAGTATGGATTGGTTGTGGTAAATTTAAAATTAAATTAAATCAAACAAATTTATTTGATTTACTCTTCCTTGCAGAATATCAACATGCACATCATATGTCATCCACAAGGGGGTCCAAGCACCCTCCACACCCCTAGTTCATTGTTCAATTCAATACAAAAATACTTTATTGATCTCAGAGGGAAATTAAGTGTTGTAGTAGCTCATACAATTAATTAATTAATTAAGGATTTGTTGACGATAATGATGGCTGTGGGCAGGAAGGAATTCCTGTAGTGCTATTTTGCAATGAAACTGAAGAAGCCTCCGACTAAAAACACTTATTTGCTTTTCCCATTCCAACTCGTGGCCGACCTCGGCTGTTTTTATATCCCAGAGCTAACAGTGCAGCTGACATCATAGCTCACCACAGACCCAATGGGGATGGCTAATTCAAATTCAAGTGCAGTGTAGGGTTTGAACCCGAAGAAGGCGCCACACTGGCGGTTTTTGGAAGATGGTTAATATTTTTACTAAAATGTAACCTACTAAAATACCAAACATAATGACCAGACATGTACACAGCACTATTATACACTCATTTATACAGTTTATCAGTAAAAAAAAAAAAAGAAAAATAATTTTTTTCAAGTTCATTCTCATAGTTTTTATGTTAATCTAAAATTGTCCTTTATAAGTTTTTTATTTATGTCCACTGCCTTTTTTTCCTTTCTGTAGTATCAAAGTAAACAAGATAATGGGAAAATAATGTAGGCTCATAGTATTTTCTGTCACTACAATATATATATATATATATATATATATGTGTGTGTATGTGTGTGTGTGTGTGTGTGTGTGTGTGTGTGTGTGTGTGTGTGTGTGTGTGTGTGTGTGTGTAAATATTTATTTTACGGTGCAGGCTGACCAACCGATGTTACAAACACCCAACGATATCAATTGGTTATGATGTTAAATTTAAACACATGTCGTCTGTTATAAAACGATTTTTAAAAACAAAGCAAACTAAGCGTTATTCACACATATGTTCTGCCTAAAAGCGCGTTACGTCGAATACACCACCAGATGGAGCTGTTTCTCCGTATGTGTAAGTAAAAAGAAGGTCAACTGACTTGACTTGCGGCTCTGTGAATTGAGAAGTGAAAAAAAGCTATTCAAAGCTATTCAAACAGAGGTCTAATAACCTATATAGCCATTTTTACTAATTTATCTTATTTAATTAATAAAAACATGTAGGCTATCATCCGCTTTTGAGTTCTAATATGGATATTATATATAAAATACATATATAGGTCTATATATTGTGAGACAGCAGTACGCTGATCCCATAATTAATGAATAAATAAACACGTGCATAGCTGTCAAATACAGGGTTACAGACATTAATGGGAGAGGCAGCGCGCACCAACCCGGAAATGAAGTCTATTTACACCATCTATGCCACACTGAGACCGGCTTGAGGAACTACATTTCCATGACGCCACTGAGAGGGCTGTTGCGCAATAAGGTGGGGCTTCGTCTCTCAGTTTGAATCAACAAGTTGCCCAGACAGACGGCTCGTCAGGCACCGTCACAGCGAGGTAGAGAACCCCATCAGCGTGTCCACCACTACAGCTGCGGGTGGTCACTGCGCGTCCCGTATTTTGATCGCACCTTCTAAGGCGGATTGTTGTCATGTTTTCTCCTTAGAACCCGCAGATCGTCTGGAGTGAAATGGATGGAGCAGAATAACTTTTTGAAAAAGTTCTCAGTTCTCTTTTTTTCTTCTTAAGGAGGCGAAAAGACAATACTTTTTTTCAACGTATTTGTGTGCGTAATGCTCACGGTGTAGAGATCATTGGCACCTGAACTTATTCTTTGCTTTATTCTTTTAATTTTTTTTATATATATATATATATTTTTTACATTTTATTTCATTTTAAAAGTGTCAGATTGTTAAGTATGGCACTCGCAAGATTTAGTAAAATTCTCCGTCTACCTACAATTGAGTTGAAAAAGAAACTCAAACAGTATGAGCACGTCAACCGAGATATTAACCCTAATGATATATGGGAAGTAGTTGGAGAGCTGGGAGACGGCGCGTTTGGGAAGGTTTACAAGGTAAGACTCATTATAAAACACCTGAGTGCTTTTCCTTTTTGCATGAGCTTTCTTCTTTATCCTCTCAATCTTTACTTTTTTAATAAATTAATCTTATTTTACAGCAGAAATGAATGTAGTATGTAACTTTATTGATCACATTTATTTTTAAGTTGGAGTTTTTTGGGGTGTGGTGGACTACTCCCTGTCACCTGTGAGATGCTTCACCCTTCAAACATTTTTGTTTTTTTGTCAATGGAGAAGTATGTAAAGTATGTTGTTAGTCAGGTAGTCAGTCACTCTGCTTCAAGGTAGCAGCATCCATATGAACAGTACAGATGCATCTCAGTACTTGAGAATATCATTAAAAAGTTCATCTATTTCAGTAATTCAATAAAGTCATGCTCATATATAATAAATATTTATTACACAGAGTGATAATATATTTACACTGTTTATATCTGTTGATTTGGATTATTATGGTCCACTAACCATTATGTTTTTTTTATAGAATATTACATCAAACAACAAAAACGTTTTAATATATACATGTATACAATTCATACATGTTGTGAAAACAATCACTGGGGAAACTGCTCACTTGATCGTTTTACAGCACATGAGGAGGGTAATTCACAAACGGTAACTGCTGAAGAGCTTGGGGTTCACAGTGCTTCATAGTAATGGAAAGGTGAGTGGAAGAAAATAAAACTGTAGTACAACAAGGTAGTTTGAGAGGCATAAGGGGGAGATTGACAAATAACTGTCTCCATCTGCCGCATTCTATTTGTCAAGCCCACTCCTGAGCTAGAGACAAAGAGCGTCAGAAGTGTCCTACCTGGGCTAGGGAGAAAACAAACTGAAATCATCCTTAGTTGTTAAAAGTCCTAATTTTAAGTGAAAGAAAATTTTGCATTTCATTTTAAAATATATTTGCCAGAGAGTGGAGGGCAAGTGGAGAAGTACCAAATCCAAGTTGCTTGAGGTCCAGAGTGAAGTTTGCAAAGTCAGTGACTATTTGGGGAGCTTTGTCATCTGCTGGTGTTGGTCCACTGTGTTTGATCAAGTTTAAACTCTGCACAGCCTTATATTAAGGAGTTTTTAGAACACTTTATGCTTCCCTATGCTGACAAGCCTTATGAATTTGCTGATTGGATTTTTTTCCCAACATGTACTTGGCACCTACCTGCAAAGTCAAAAGTGCTAATACTTGCTTTAATGACTGACGGTATCATTATACTTGATTGACCCACAAACATGCCTGACTTAAAACTTCGAGAGAACCTATGGAGTCTTGTCAAGAGAAGGATGAGGCATAACAGAGCAAGCAGTGCAGATGAGCTGAAGGCCGTTACTAAATCAATCTGGATTTCCTGTAGTATCTCAGCAGGGCCATAAGCTGCGTTTGTTTTTTAATAACTGCAATCCGCATGAAAATGGACATAAATAATTGCTTGAAGGTTATCGCTCTGCATTTAATCAACCATATATCATGAGGCTTTAAAAAAAAAAGTTATCTACTGAAACAAGTTACTTTTGTTGTGAGGCACCTGTACTCATCCTTTTTGTACTCTATCTTTTCTGTGAATCTACGGTACAAGTCAGCCCAACTGGACAGTGAAAGCCCTTTTCATTAGGTCTGTGTCGCCTTCCAGACCTCAGCAACTAGCCAACTTTTGGCTCGGAAAACTTATTTAATCTTGACCTGCTGGCGTGTCAGTTCGCTTCTGTGAAACAGGGCACAGGCTCTATGTGTCTGCACAGTCCAGCGGAGCACAGTGAATGCCTTTGACACAGCAGAGGCAGCGGTGGATAAGCAGTGCTTTGGAGGAATTATGCAGTGACTGGAAAAGGCACATTTTTGTTAGGAAATAAACAATATGTTTGGCTATTTAGCTTTTTCTGGATAGGGTGCTTGGATTAGGAAAGGTGTGAGGAAGTTAACTGTTGTAAAGTTTCTAATTTTTATAAAAATGTTTTGGACTCAAAGACGTTATTTTAGGATGATGTTTGTTTGAGCAAATCTCTCTTGTATGTATGGCTTTCCCCATTCAAATTACAACCCTGTTCTTTGGCTTCTGTTTGCTATCAATGGGTGGGTTTCCAAGACCACATCTTCACACCTGCAGCTGTCAGACTGAGGGTTGGCAGGCAGAGTCACCGAGCAGATGATGACCAAGGGAGGAAGTCGTGGGACAGTTGCTACATCTCAGGGACTGACAACTTCATGTTGCTGCTCCCAAATCTCAGATTTATTAGGTCACGTGTGGGAGGGGGAGGCCTCAAATGGTGAATTGCACATGTTTTCCATTAAAGACTGTGATAGAGGAAGCCTGGGGGTCGGGGTGGAGGATTGGTTTTCTCATTTACAAATCGTACTTTTCGGGGCGGTGGTAAGAAAAAGGCTAGTTGTGGATGTATGACTCGTGGTGCTGAAGGCACAGATCTTTTCTGTCACTGAGACTAAACAGACCTGTTTAACAGCATCATCTGGTTCAAAGTACAGACTAGTCCTGACACAGATTCTCTAAAAGTTAGTGTCACAGCTGGAAGAACAAGAGCTGACTTTCTCAAGAGGAGATTCAAGAACAAATCAAGCAGAGATTGCAGGGAGATGTTTAAAATGTAAAATACTCTATCAGTTATTAGAACCACTGTGATGTTTGTGACTGGTTACGGGGGTGAAGAGAACTATTTTTGTAACCAACAGAGTTTTTTCTGCAGATATCTTAATTTAACACAATAGCACAACATCTGTGAACTGTGTGTTTCTAAAAAGAAGAAAAAAGAAAGTTCACTAGTTATATAATGACATAAAACTTGGTATCATGATCATTGAATGAAAATTATTGTGCTCATCAATAGATGAAGAAGCCTAAAGCAGCCTTTCTGCCAAGAATCACTCTTAATCATATATATCGGGACCAGAGATGATGTCACACTGTGTGTGCAAGGGAGCCGTTGGTGTTACACAACGCTGCAGTTGAATAAAATTTCTCTATCAATTCAAAACAAAGAAAAAATTTCAATAGAGTTGACATTTAAACTTGTTTTTAGCATCTTATATTAGCTAAGAGTGTGATCAGCATCGCTAGTTTGTTTAGCATTGCTAACTGTAAAAATTAGTTCTGTGTGTATCCGTCAAAGACTTCTTAGACCCTTAACTTAACAGTGAGATTTTCAAAGGATTACCAATATTTCCTATTCCTTTATATCTCAAGACAGAATTTGAGTCCTCAAAAGGATAGAACAGAGGGACTTTGAAGCAAAAGCTAACATTTCACTAGTTGCTACGATCACTTAATCCTTCCTCACACTTCCTGTTACTCCAGGAACATGTTTGTTCTAAATGTACCTTATGTGTATGCCTGGTGGTTTTTCGCAACATTTTGCGACTAGAAACACTACCACCATTACACTTTGTTCCATCAGCTAACGTCCTGACTTATGTCTTCCACACCTATGAAACATTTTGTACACAGCCTCCAAATTTAGATGGCTATAGGTCAGGCATGAAACAGAGGAGTTGTAGGCTTCTTATCACTAATTAATGAGCCATGTGCCACTGATCACACTACCCTGCTGCTGCTACTGTTGGTAAAGCGTATCCATAGACACGCCTGCAGGATGTCGAGATACGCTTTTGTCAAAATCCCACTGTCCCTCTTGTCTTGTTCTGAAGTGTAAGGACAGAGTGTGGCAAATCTGAGCTCTAACTGTGTTGCTGGTGTCTACAAGCTGGTATTGAAAAGCTAGACTGTTAATTCAGATGCAAACACTAATTGATAAATAACTCAGCTTTTATGCCTAGTTTAACAGAAAAAGCTAAACTTGTATATATCGTGTTAAAGTAGGGATAGTTGATATGGCAAAAATATCATATCCACACTTTTACAGTAAAATTAGTCATGGTTTTATCATTTTCCCTTTGCAAAAACTTAATCCATAAATTGAAACATACAGTACACTTAAATCAGAGCACCTCCCAAGGCTTAAACTCTTGCTGTGTGTTCCTGATATAAAGTGGTCAGTATTTACAAAAATGTCCCAAAGTAGGAACAGTGGTGAATCTGAGAAAGGGGATCTTAAACAGTCAAGATCACTAATCCTTATGGGGAGCAAAAGTTGGACTTTTTCAGATTTTCTCATATTTGCTATTAAGTGAAAGAGAAACTGAACCTGGTGAGTGAAAGTGGGGTTCAGGTTTCAACATGCTCTTTGCAAAGGTTTATAAGAAATGCAAAGCTTGTGGTGCTTCAGAAAGTGGTAGCACCATTTAAGTGGCAGTGACAGCAGTGGCGAGGGCCGTCACTGCTGTCAAAAGCTTGGGCTCTCCTTAGTCTTATCTCAGAGGAGCAGCTGAATGTACCCAGACTGATAAGAACCAAACTACGTGGGAGGGGGATCAACATGATGGAAGCCCCCCCCCCCCCCCCCTAGCCACGTGATGTACATTATTAAGGTGCTTGAAAAGCAACTTTCCATCTATAACTGGTATTTTTAGTCTAATAGCCAGGAAGCTGCAGGTTGAAGATAGTTTTTGAAGATTAGCCTCATATCAGTTTTAACACAAACTGGCTCTTGTATTTGTTGCAACATATTCTTGGATTCTTCTCCCCCCATGCTGTCGTCATGCCATCTTCTTGTCAGATGGTTTGACTGAATAATCTGGCGTTACCTGTCTGAGCTTGAGTTGTTGTTGCATGCTCTAAATATGAGCTCGTAATAACTCAAGTGTTTCATGGTTTATGTGGGCTGTGAGCAGGAAGTGTTGCTTATCTGTCATGAGATTTATGGCTTTAGAACCTCACTGTGTGATGATAGATTAAAATACAGCGGTAGTTTTCTTTAAGGTAGTTGACAAAGTATCACCATTTCCCTGCTTCATTGACCTGATTTGTTTTGTTTTTGGGACTTGCCGCATCAAGGTTCACTGTGGGGCATTTTTCAAGGCTGATCAAAACTTTTACATCCTGAAGAGACCGATTGCTTCATTTCAGGGTGTGTGTTTGGTGTAGGGCCTGAGCTTGACAACATGACATGCTTTACGCCCAGCACGTCTGTAAAGGCAAAAAAAAAAAAATGTGTTAAGATGTAGTCAGCAGCTTGAGTATGAGAAGAACAATCTTGTTACTGTCCTAGAAGAAAAATGTGAAACTGAATTTGTGTACTTTAAGCTGTAAGAGTGACATTTTCTCTAAGAGCCTTTGCATAAGGGCTGACTTTGTTTTTAAGGTTGGGGTTAGCCGTGAGATCTGGCATTAAGATTGTGTTTCCTCTTGCGTCTCAAGGTGAAAGTTGAGTGTTGGCTCAAAAGCCTTGATGAGGTGTTTGTTTACCGTTTTGAGTAAACAAACTGTTAAATTCAGGTTTACATATACAAACCCAGTATACATTTTACAAAGAAAACTTTAGAAAATCCAACTGTTATTTGATTGTATTCATAGGGATCATTATTTTTTTTCACACAAAACCACTGTTGCCTTAATGACTGGCAAGCCTAACAATTCCTGTAAATAAATGCAACTAAAACATGTTTGTAATATAGTCTTTACTTTTTAAAGTTGTTCAGCGTTTGTTGGAACACAAACTTATAATATAACTTAACAGAGACCCATTTATCTTGGGCACTCTTCAAAATAGGAGAGACAAGAGAAAATGCCATTCAAGTAAGACTAAAGTGTGTTGATCTTCATATGTCAGGAAATGCTAACTAGAAAATGGCTGCTTGCCTCTTCTTGCCTATATCTACAGTCAGAGGAATAGCATCATAGCTTGACGTCATTATGGTCTACTTCACCCTCAGGCTCACTCTGATGGGCAAAATGGGCTCACACACTGACTAAATAGGCTATAAAGTAGTCGTTCATAATTTTTTTTTATTGATGTCTGAAATTCTGACCTGTAGCCTTAAGTCCTGAAAGCTATATCACATGTACCTTTAATTGTCTTACCCAGCAAGTCCTTGGATTCCATAAAAGTTATTTCTTTGAAGACCCTAATTAAATGAATATATGATACCGACTCATTACATGCAAAGCGAGATATATCAAGCCTTTATTTGTTGTAATTTTGATGGGTATAGCTTACAGCTTATGAAAACCCCAAATTCAAAATCTCAGAAAATTGGAATATTGTAAAAAGGTTCAATGTTTTAGGCTGAAAGAGTCACAATCTAATCAGCTAATTAATCCAAAACACCTACAAAAGGGTTCTTGAGCCTTTAAATTTGTAATGTAACCTTGGTTGACAATGACGGAGGTCAAACGTCCCCCAATAGGTCTTCACCAGGGATCATTGTCATGCTGGAAGATCCAGCCATGTTTCATCTTCAATGCTTTCACTGATGGAAGGAGGTTTTTTCCCAAAATTTCCCGATACATGGCCCCATTCATCCTTCCTTAATATCGATCAGTCTTCCGGACCCCCTTGCAGAAAAGCAGCCCCAAAGCATAATGCTTCCACTCCCATGCTTAACAGTGGGTATGGTGTTCATGGGATGCAACTCCACATTATTCCCCCTCCAAACACGGTGAGTGGCGTTTATACCAAAGAGTTCTACTTTGGTCTTATCTAACCATATAACATTCTTCCAATCTTCCTTTGGATCATCCAGATGGTCTCTGGCAAACTTTAGGCGTACCTAGACATGGGCTGGCCCAAGCAGGGAGTCTGCAGGATTTTAATCCAGGATGACGTTGTGTGTTATGAACAGTAACCTTAGTTACTGTGGTCCCAGCTCTCTTCCAAGTCATTGACCAGTCCCCCCCCCAATGTAGTTCTGGGTTGTTTCCTCACTGTTCTCATGATCAATAAAAGCAGCTTACTCATATTTGAAGAGGAATGCAGCAAAGACTGTATTGGAAACTTTATCAGCCCAGAGTGCTTTTGCTCCTGCTGGGATGGGGTGATGGGAAGGCGTGCATGGTGCTTACAGCCAAAATCTAAAGCAAAGTTTTTGAGCACACTTATTGTAAAGTTTTGTAATTTCTTCTCTGGAAGAAGAAGATCTCAGGGGTTAACACAGGTGAGTGTTTCTTAAAATCTTCATGTTTCCATCTCATTACATATCCAAACCGATATTATGACCACCAGCTGTTACAGCTGTGGCTTCAGCAAACATCAGAAAGTAATATTAAATCAATTCTAACAACAGTTTATCAAGATTAGACGTGCTGCTGTTGTTTAGCGCGAAACCCATGGGTTAATCTATCTGCTAAAAGTCTGCGATAAACAAACAGAGACGGGACTGCGACAGAAAAGCCGATCAGCTGATCATTGATCAGTTTCATGATTGAAGGAGCAACAGGAGAGAATGAGAGAAGACGAGGCAGCTGCACAGCTTAAAGACACAGAATAACTCCAGCTTCAGCGGGATGGTTGTCAACCTGAGCGCGGCAGTGGAGGGAGACTGACAGCAGAGATCTGCAGCCAGGTTCCTCTCCCGCTACCCGCTGAGAACAGTGAGAAATACATTCTGCTTTCACATCGAACAAGTCGCCAAAGTCTCTAGCAACACATGGAAATCCCGCTAGATCTGTCACTAGTCACTTTAAAAAAAAAAAAAAAGTTGCCAGGGGGGGTCGGAAAAGTCGCTAAATATAGTAAAGTCGGCAAGTTGGCAACACTGCTCTGCATACAAACTTTTTTCCCATCACTGTTTCTGATTGGCCAGGAATGCAAGACTCAACCATTTACATTGGAGAATAGGTTTGTCACTCAAATGTCAGGGGCGGGGAAAAAAACCTCAGCCTCCTGAGGATAGGTTATCGCAGGAGTTAAAACCTCAACATCGATGCGATAAAGGTTAATCGTGCAGCCTTAAATGGATGCCTTGTGTCAGAGTTTATAGAGGTACTGAGAGTCGCATTCCTGCTTGCAAAAATGTGGGGAGAGCCTACAGAGGAGGGGCAGTTAAAAGGTGTATACAGTGGCTTGCAAAAGTGTTCGGCCCCCTTGAACTTTTCCACATTTTGTCACATTACAGCCACAAACATGAATCAATTTTATTGGAATTCCACGTGAAAGACCAATACAAAGTGGTGTACACTTGAGAAGTGGAACAAAAATCATACATGATTCCAAACATTTTTTACAAATAAATAAGTGAAAAGTGGGGTGTGCGTAATTATTCAGCCCCCTGAGTCAATACTTTGTAGAACCACCTTTTGCTGCAATTCCAGCTGCCAGTCTTTTAGGGTATGTCTCTACCAGCTTTGCACATCTAGAGACTGAAATTCTTGCCCATTCTTCTTTGCAAAACAGCTCCAGCTCAGTCAGATTAGATGGACAGCGTTTGTGAACAGCAGCTTTCAGATCTTGCCACAGATTCTCGATTGGATTTAGATCTGGACTTTGACTGGGCCATTCTAACACATGGATATGTTTTGTTTTAACCCATTCCATTGTTGCCCTGGCTTAATGTTTAGGGTCGTTATCCTGCTGGAAGGCGAACCTCCGCCCCAGTCTCAAGTCTTTTGCAGACTCCAAGAGGTTTTCTTCCAAGATTGCCCTGTATTTGGCTCCATCCATCTTCCCATCAACTCTGACCAGCTTCCCTGTCCCTGCTGAAGAGATGCACCCCCAGAGCATGATGCTGCCACCACCATATTTGACAGAGGGGATGGTGTGTTCAGAGTGATCTGCAGTCTTAGTTTTCCGCCACACATAGCGTTTTGCATTTTGGCCAAAAAGTTCCATTTTGGTCTCATCTGACCAGAGCACCTTCTTCCACATGTTTCCTGTGTCCCCCACATGGCTTGTGGCAAACTGCAAACGGAACTTCTTATGGTTTTCCTTTAACATTGGCTTTCTTCTTGCCACTCTTCCATAAAGGCCAACTTTGTGCAGTGCACGACTAATAGTTGTCCTATTGACAGATTCCCCCACCTGAGCTGTAGATCTCTGCAGCTCGTCCAGAGTCACCATGGGCCTCTTGGTTCCATTTCTGATCAGCGCTCTCCTTGTTCGGCCTGTGAGTTTAGGTGGACGGCCTTGTCTTGGTAGGTTTACAGTTGTGCCATACTCCTTCCATTTCTGATTGATCGCTTGAACAGTGCTCCGTGGGATGTTCAAGGCTTGGGAAATCTTTTTGTAGCCTAAGCCTGCTTTAAATTTCTCAATAACTTTATCCCTGACCTGTCTGGTGTGTTCTTTGGACTTCATGGTGTTGTTGCTCCCAACATTCTCTTAGACAACCTCTGAGGCCGTCACAGGGCAGCTGTATTTGTACTGACATTAGATTACACACAGGTGCACTCTATTTAGTCATTAGCACTCATCAGGCAATGTGTATGGGCAACTGACTGCACTCAGACCAAAGGGGGCTGAGTAATTACGCACACCCCACTTTTCAGTTATTGATTTGTAAAAAAAATTTGGAATCATGTATGATTTCCGTTCCACTTCTCACGTGTACACCACTTTGTATTGGTCTTTCATGTGGAATTCCAATAAAATTGATTCATGTTTGTGGCTGTAATGTTACAAAATGTGGAAAAGTTCAAGGGGGCCCAATACTTTTGCAAGCCACTGTAATTGGGCAAAGGTCTAACTCTCTTACGTCATTCGTGCTGAAAGAAGCTGTGTTTTGTTGAAAGTATAACTCAGCAAACATGCTGAAAATACACGTTAGCATGTGGTACACTCATTCAACCTGGAAGTGACTGACCTCAGTGGGTTCTCGTTGTTGGTGTCACGACATGTTGTGCTCAATGGAAACTTTGATTAGTTTTTTTGGTCTCTATATGGACAAAGATTTTATTTGAAGGTTTATATGACAAGCTGATGATTCAACCATTTCAGGTGTTTGTTTGTTTTTTTTATTTTTATTTGTTATTTTTTTGTACATTTTAGGTTATGACTGTTAGATGCATCAACAGGAGAATCATCCAGCAATGTGCTTTCAACACCTCCACCGTTATCATTGACTGTCGACATAGACTCAGCGTTGACGTTATTTCTCAGCATGATTCATTTAAACAGAGTACGCCTGACTGTGAATTCAAAGAGTGTAAACAGATGGCAGACATGGAGTGTGGTGGTGGATGTGGTGGAGGGCTTTTGTATGAGTTTAATTAGTTGGTCATTAAAGGCAATACATTTGTCTGCGAACATGTAGGCCAGCATCATCTGCCTTTACAGCCCACCTTTTTCCTTTGAGTGGGCAGGTACTGAAAAGACATGATTACATTTAAATTACGATCGGATAGTGTTAGTGCTGGTGATGGACAAACATATTCTGTGGGCTGACTTTGTACTGCAAAGGCATTTAAAAAAAAGATATTTTTAATTTTAAATGGAAATCTTTCTCAGCAGTTTAAAAACATACATGGAGATAGTTGCAAAATGGATAAATGTGATTTTAATTTGTGATGCAGAAAACTAAAACCATAGATTGGTTGATCAGAAATCCAAACAATGTTTTTTGTGTGTATATATTGGAAGTTGATATATCACGAATATAATTTAGAGGGAAAACTGTTTTTCCATATCTGAAGTTTAGGATTTCTATGTTAATAAAGATTCACAATTTAACACAAGACAATGCCCAAAAACTCTCATGTTTCAGGAACATGCATGCTTAAACATGTTCTTTAAAATGGAACATGTTTAGGAACACTCCTGGATGCAATTATTAATGTTTGTTGCTTTCACAAATCACATTTAACTTTTACTGTCCTCCACCTTCTGTAGAATTGGCTAGAGTGTGAAATGGCCCTATTTCTTAATATAATAAAATAATTCCCTTTGGATCATGGATACCTCACTGCAGAAGAGAAAAAAGCGTTCTGCTCCAAAGCAAGGATCCAGAGTAGTATTTTGCTTGCATATGATGAATACAGCAAGCAACAACCTGAATGAACGGCATGTGAAGTTTTCCAGTGTTAAAGAATAATTTCCTGTCATTGTCATGTCCTTCTCAGAGAAGCATTTGTTTGCTTCTTCAAAACAAACTGCATTTTGCACATATTAAAACGGCAGCTCTCTGTAGCAAGACGTTTGGGGTTAAACTGGTCTGCCCGCAGTCCAGACGTTTCACTTTCTGAAAACATTAGTTGGCTTTAAAAGTCTTCTTAAAAAAACAACTAGAACTGTTTGTCGACTTGGCTTAGTAAGTCCTCTACATCAAACCAGTTTTAAAAAGGCAACACATGATCTAATACCCAGACAAGTAATTTTATGACGGTTTGCTTAAACAGCCATGTTTGCCATGAAGCAAGTTGGTTAAAAATGAGTTTAAGTATGTTAGATGAGACAAAAGACTAAGAAGTCCATTGGAGAGAAACCATGGAAACTGGTTTCAAACAAAGCCAGAGATTGTTGTAGGAGTGAAGAGTCTGTGGGTTTGAAACAGGGGACTGTTGTTTTCTCATGGGATGCCAGCAAGCAGCTACAGTATACAGTCAGCTGGAGCTCTTCTCCCTCAGGGCTCTTGATAAACAACTTACCTCTATCCTACTTCAACATTTTGGAATCTACAGTACATGCCATTTTTTACCCTTCTGCCCTTAAACATGAACAAGCATCAAGTCAATTGTGCATTGACATCAGAAAGTCAGTAGTTCCCTTATGGGATGCACTGAGGTGTTTTAGCATTCCTTCCTCTCTTTGGGTGGTTACTACTTAGTTAGGTTAACATACAAACAAACATGCGTCTTTATATTTTATACTTGAAGACCCTGTTTGAAGTCACTTATTCCCCCTTGCTACATAAACGCACGAGGCCGTGAATCTGCTGTCCACCCTCTTTGCTCCATTTCCCCTTCCCAGTCATCAGAAGGCTAGAGGCACATTCCTTAGCCTTGTTGCCACTGAGATGTTAACATGTGTGTGCTAAGGTTCTTTTGAAACTGGGTCAAAGGGTCGTGCTACAGTGTTCTCTAAATTGAGAATGAAAAGTTGTAAACTTCCAGAAAATGAAGGCTTTTATTTTGCTCGTTCTGAAAATTCCTCTGGGGTCTGGTAACATCCGTGTGAGTCCTGGACCTTCTTTTAAGACAGATGCACATCAACAAAAACACTGTCTGGTCCTGCTGACATACAGTCGCAGCTTTCTTGGGATCACTGTGTAGTAGCAGAGAGCTGCGATATTAGCAGTGCAGTGAAAATGTCACGGTCTCTGTGTTTGCTGTTGAAGCCTGTTAACCAACTGACTGATGGTTTGATTGGGGGGTGGCATCCTGTTGACTCACTCGTTTTTCTTGGTGTATTTTTCTTTTTTTCTCTGAGGAAGGTGCTGAATTTCTCTGGAACACTTGCATACTAGACTTTAGTGCACAATTTGCACACACTCAAAATCATGGCATAGCATAAATGGTGTGTGCCGCTGAGAGTCTGTTTGTTCAGATGTTTTCCCACAGCCCCTCCAGAGCATGGAGGCATTAAACCACTCCACACTGTTTAGTCTGTGGCCTTCCTACAGATCCCTGGTTGAAGATGCGTACCCAAAAACCTGCATGATTGAATTATTATCACTGTCAACCCTAAACAACATTCTGCCAAACAGCTGAATTATCATTTTGGCAGTGAAATACAAAAAGCATTTACGATCTGCCTAACTGTAAGTGGACATATTTTCACTAAAGCTGCATTGGTAAGAATTTTGTTTGCCATTTTTTGGTCAGAATTTCTTTAAAACCCATTCCTTTTTTAAAGCTTTGAACTGTGGATTACAAAGTCCAGTTCATTCAGAGTTCGCTTTAAAAATGATGACACAAGAATATATAAAATTGTATTTAACACATCTTCTAGCCTTCCTGACATGGGTGGTCATTATTATTTAAATCATAAGCAAAATAAATGTCAATGTGCTTAGCAACCAAGAGAGGTTGAAAGCTTAAAAGGATAAAACAGAGCACTATCAATTTTACTCTGTTTAGGCTTTCTGTTATCTGATAAAGTAATAGTACTGCAAATCAGCCAATTACTCGTTTTATTTTTTTGTTCCATGCTCTTCTGTCTGTCTTTGTATTGTTACAGATACAAACAACAAAGTTGCAACTCTAAACAGAGTTCCGAGTACAGGATTACAATAGTCTGTCCAGAACATCCCATCAGTCTGCATTCACAACATACTGCTGTTCTCATGATGTTCATCTGTTCATTATGTGTGTGTGTGTGTTTGAGTCATTCTGATTTTATCTGTTCATGTTTACCAAGAACTACTGGGACTTTTTTTTCCTTTTTTATGGTTCCTGTCTCTGGTTGTTTGCGGCGATGGTGTGTTAATCAGTGTTTTAATTGCTGCTTGGTGAAACTTGTTATATGGTCTCCTTTGGGTGCAAGAGGAAAAAAAAATAGCTGCCCAATAAACGTATTATTCTGTCATAAGATCATTGTCATGTTATATTTTTATCACATCTTTGGTAAATATGCTATTCATCTGATCTTTCATATTTTAGGCTTTTAATCTGGCACATAAGCATATGTTCACTTTTAGTCATAGCCACACTCTGAAACCTCCATAATTTTATGTTGTAATTCTGTGGAATTGTAAGAAAAATGACTCCACTCCAGACATTTGAAATTCCTGATCTCACATGATTAGTTGAGCGAAAGAAATGTTAAAGTTCATTTTAAACTGCAAGTTCTTTAGCTATAAGTAAATTGACTGAAGTGCAAGGATTCTGCTCAAAGCCTCACGTGACTTGTGCTTGATAAAATGAATGTTTTGTTTCTTTATTGCAGGCCTGTAACAAGGAGACTGGTGTTCTGGCTGCAGCCAAAGTGATTGAGACAAAATGTGAGGAAGAGCTGGAAGACTACATGGTTGAGATTGACATCCTGGCTAAATGTGACCACCCCTATATCGTCAAGCTCCTCGATGCATTTTATTACGAAAACAAACTCTGGGTATGTTGATGTTTCATCTGTTTTATAATGTTACTCCGCTGTGGATAATTCTAAAGCAATCAGGATGTATTGTTTGCAAATTTTCTTTTACAACATTCTTGTATCCCAGAAGTGCTTCTGTTGGCTAAGTGGTATTGTGAAAAACGGGGTATTATTCATGAAGTTGATCATGAGAAGTTTTCTTACTGATTTCCTCCTATTTGCAATTACCATTTGGGAAAAAAGGGACTCTGCTTTATATGAGTAATTCTTGGAAAAAGACCTCTATACAGTGGATTGCAAAAATATTAATCTCACTTGAACTTTTGTTTTTTTACATATAAAACTCAGAATATCGTGAGGTCTGTCTGTGTTTAGCCTTCTCATATCAATACTTTGTAGAATCACCTTTTTCTGTGATTACAGCTTTAGGTTTTTTTACGGTATGTATCTGCCACATTTCCACATCTACATATCAACATTTTGTCCATTTTGCCAGCACCATGTTTAATGGTGGGGTTAGTGGGTTTGGGGTGATGTGCTGTGCTGTGCTGTGTGTTCGTGTGACTTTATTTGAACAATGGCTTACTTTCATAACAGCCATATTTCTGGAGCACCTGTTCAACAGTTGTCCCATCAACAGATTCTCCCACTTGAGCTGTGGATCTCTGCAGCTCCTCCAAAGTTACCCTGGGCCTCTTAACTTCTTCTCTGATTAATGCTATATTTGACTGAGCTTTCAGTTTTGGTGGGTAGCCATCAAGGGGTAGGTTTGCATAAATGCCATACTCTTTCCATTTTCAGATGATGGGTTGAACATTGCTCCACGAAATGTTCAAAGTCTGGGGTTTTGTTTTATAACCTAAACATGCCTTAGAATGCTCCACAACTTTATCATTGGCCTGTTTGATGGTTTTTATGGTCTTCGTGATGCTGTTTGTTTATTAACATTCTCTAACAAACCTCTGAGGACTTCACAGGCTATCCAGATTCATGCAGAGGTTACACACAGATTGAGCTGTTTTAACGTATTGGGCAAATAGTTGCACTGGATTTTAACTAGGGGTATCAGATAACAGGTGGTTGACTAGATACTCCACCATACTTTTTAAATTGTTTATTGTTGACTGTCACATAAAATCCCATTCTCAAAGCCTTGTTTTTTGCTGCTCCACCTCAAATTGAGTACATTTCTGTCTAAACATAATATGAACAGTTTTTAAATTCTAAATTTGAGTTGCCGTCCATCTTCCGGGTTACATCATGTTTCAGAGGTGACCCCATCCTCACCCTGATGTTACTGCAAGAACGATCAGTTTTATTTAAAGCGTTTTCTGCTCTTGACTCATTTCTCATCTCCACACTCACAGTTTTGTGTCCAGGGTAAACTTTTTTTATCATCTTCCAACACTCTGGCCAAAGCAAATAATGGTGATCTCATGTTGGGGTGCAGCCTTGCATATCTGAGAAACTGCAATACATGGTCAAGTTTAAATATAGTTATGAGTACGATTTCCTGTTTTAGAGGAACAAAACTAGCAACAAAATATTTTTCACTAAGGCATTAAACATTTAGCTAAATATAGTAAAGCTATGAAAATACTCATTAAATTACTAGTTTTCATAGATGCAGCAGAAAAAACACTAGGTTGTAAATGCTTCTGTTTTCTGTGTCATTTGAAGCTTTAATATTTCTTTATTTTTGAGATGCATTCCCATTTGGATGACAGAGTACCTATGTCTGCATGTCCACATAATGGATTTTAGACAATCTTTAGAGGTTGTTCCGCTGATCTGACTTAATAAAGCTGCACAGCTAAATTTCTTTAAAAGTAAATACTGCCTTGCAGAAAACCTGTAATGGCTTTATAATTATACTTGAGGAGCCATGGAAGGTAATTTCAACCTGGCCTAACATCTGCAGCAACACAAAAAAACCTTTCAGATCACACGGAGCCGTTTTTTGCACATCTAGTAATTTTTTGTGCCATTGCATGATCTAGGATAAAATAAACTGAGACAGAGACTGCCACTTTTCTGTATTTCGAATGTGAGAATGCCGAACATCAGGATGTGGGTCATACAGACCTACATCCTGATGTCAGTCTTTCGAGCTGTGAACATGTGCACCATAATCACGTTTCAAGTTTAAGATTCCCACTTGTAAAAATGTTCTCAGCTTGGGTGACCTGATTTAAATAATTTATTGTAGGTGATAACTATAACATAAGTGCTGAAATTTACAACACTTTACTTTCAGAGGCACATTTACTATGTAATCAATGACCACAGTCTGTTAAAGGAACTGCTGTGAGAACACATTGCCTTTCCTAACTGCTTCAAAGGAACTTTCCATTAATGCCAAGGTGATTGCATTATGGCATTACTCATTCCCAAGTACAACAATGTGTTCTGGTATCATTTCTGAATACCTGGTACTGAAGATGAATCAATCTGAAAAAGAGGTTCACTTTCAAATCCGCACAAATGAGACACATTTTAAACTCGACAGATCCTGATCTGAATATTAGACATGATGTGAGCTTCACCTCCGCATACAGCTGCATTAGGTTTTGGTCATAGCTGTGTTTGGCCATAGCTGGGATTCCTGAATACTTAACGTGAACCCTCCCCATCAGACAGTTTATGCTGGTATGTCGGCGATACAAACATCCCCTTTTTGTCGCATTTAAACCACACACTTCCTGTTAGTTTATGTCTGTGTTAGAGTTGCAAGTTTTGCTTCACTGTCATGTTTCTAAGTTGTATTTGAATATTAACACAATTTTTTCCTATTTAGTGCTATACTTTTACTAAAAAAGCAATGCTGCCAACCTATTACTATCTGTGAAAATGCTAATTTCCTTATTACTCCAGTGGTTAGTGGTGAGGCCTTAGTAACCCTGCTGCTGGGCGTGCTGGGCAGGGTACACTGCTGTACTCGAGTATGGACCCACCCGTTCTGCTTTCTACCTAGTATGAGAAAGAAGAAAGAGGAGAAGAAAAGTTGTTTGTTCTTCTTCAGGAAACAATCTAGTCTTTAAGTGAGCAAAGCCGCCTGCCTCACAGCGTGAGAAAAAGAGGGCCTTTAACATGGTGCTGACATCAGCAAGCTTAGAAGAATGAACAGAAGGAAGAGGAGGATGGAAGAGAAGAAGAGCTAGGGCAGTTGAAAAGATTGAGAACAGTTTAAACATAGACAAGAGCACATAATTTACTGTAGATAGCTGTCACCTATGTAACAGCAAAAGAAACATGGTCTTCTGCTGCCTAAGTGTCATTGTTGAAATCTTACATGTTTGTAATCCATATGCCACTGTTAAAACTGATTCAAATGCTACATAATAAAGGTTAAGATTACAAATATGCAATTGGAAGACAATCAAAAGCAACACTATGAGACAATAGAGACTGATGGAGGCTTAATAAAACAGTTATCTCCAGAGCTTGGCTTTAATTATAAACTCTAAAGATCTGTCCCTCCTTTGATATTTTAATTAATCTGGAGTAGACACATTAAGTTTGTCTTCCAATGGTGATCATCTTTGTCAGTTGTGGTCACTCTTACCAGTGACCAATCTTGTCAGGTGTAAAATGAAGTCCACCCTCACATCCTAACCAACTACTTTTTGCAATCAATGTGGGGTTCAAGCCTTTTGAGCAATGTTTTCATAGATAATTTTGTAATGTAATAGTTGACATTACTTTCTTGCAATCACATATTTGTTCCCACAAGAAGAGTAGCTATGCCAATTCTCAAGATTAAAAAGGGTGATTTGCAACATCCAGGTCAATGGTCAGGCCCAACTCTTTCTGTTGAAAGGAGTCAACTGATGTGGTTCTGCATCTGATCAGACTGCGTCCTGGCATCTTAGCTTGGAAGTAGTCTGGACATGTTTCCAACCAGGAGAACATGCTATGGCAGATCCAGAACTTGCTGAATGGACTATGTATCCCTGCTTGCCTTAAAAAGCCTGGGGATCATAGAAGGAGCTGGAGAATGTCTTTAGAGTGATGGAGATAACTGGGTTTCCCTCCTGGACCTGTACCTTCATGACCCAATCTCCAAAGGTGGCAGAACATGGATCAATGGACTTATCCATGAGTATCACAAATTAAATGTAAACTGTCTACAATCAGACTCGATGGCGTTTACCATCGATCTAAAGAATGATGGAAAACTATTCCCACCAATCTACTCTCCTCAAGACACCATCCAGATTGTATTTTGTGATCAAGGCTTGCTGTATATACGTCCAACCATAACATCTCTCACAATCACATAGATCTTGTCACCTTGCTATTTTGGTGCAATGTTAAAATGTGTTATTTTATTTTTTATTGAGCTACTTTCTTTTGTCAAAGACAACATTCCTAGTCTGACTGAAATGCCAAATATGTTTTTTCATTCTTTTTTTCCCCTTAAGTTGTCTTTATAAGTAGCTCACACATTTACATACTGTAATGGGTCCTTACATACTTGTTTCACACACTTTAATAAATTAGCTTCTTTTTAAATTTCAGCATTTCTGACCTAAAATAGCAAGAGATCCCCAGAAGACAAATAATAAATATGGAAATCAATAGGATTTTACTGGAACCTTAAATGTGGATTAGATTAGTAACCTGCCATGTAAAGAAGAAACTGAGTTTTTACTTGATATGCTTTGTAATGCTTTGATGTATCTGTGTATGCTTCTTGCTTTATTGCTGTTTTTACTTTATATGAATGTCTGTGTTTTACTGCTATTTTTATTTTACCCCTTAACCATGTAAAGCACCTTGAATTACCTTGTTGTTGAAAGTGTGCTATACAAATAAAATGGCCTTGCCTTAAGTATATGTGCATCTGTATTGCGGTTGGCAGTTTGATTTAGATTTCTCAGTTGCTGTTTCTTTTCCTTTGGGGTGCCCTTGAAGGCCTCAGTACAAATTGATGGATTGTTGGCTCCAGTTTATGCACTTTTAGAAACATTTAGCTTCAGACCTTTTGAGAAGACACAGTTCACTGAACAACTTCAGCACTGCAGGAAAGGATTACTTTGTTGCTATGCGAGTCTGGATTTACTCTGTTCTGTATTGTCATCTTTTTTTTTTTATTCTTGATTGCAGTTTTAAAGAAGGTATTTGTAAGTGAATGGCCTTTGTACACTCTTTTCACCTCAGAGAAAATGAGTTGGGAAATCACTACGAAGCTGCTGAGTGGTGAAATGGTGGACAGTTCAGAGTAAGCAAAGTCTGCTCTATATATTTTTTGTCTCTTTAAGTCTGTAAGCATGTGGATAAGCCTAATCACAGAATAAATAATAAAATGACATTCATAAATGAAAACAAAACATGACTTTTGTAAAACCATTAATTTTACCAACTTTTTAGTGTAAATCTACTGATTTGTTACTTGTAGCAGACATTATCAACTAAAAACTGTATCTTACCTATTAAAGTTAAAAAGATGGCTTCTAATGGCAATTGCCATTTTTACATGCAACCACCTGTTTGCTCTGCTTTTTTTTGGTCATCCTGTGGATTACAGAGAAAGATTTAGATGATGTTCCACCCACAGTAGGTATGCTTTGCAAGCAGCTTGACCAGTTGGGGCACATTCTTCTCCAGAGAGCAACACATAACCCTGAATTCCTCTGGGTGGGGATGACTGCTTTGCTACAGAGACACCAAAACAAAAATAATGTGCGTTTCTTCCTGCTACTTGCAATGAGGAAATTGAAGATTTAAGGCTTAGGTGATATGGGAAGCAAAGAACATAAACATTTTCTACCCCAGTGGTTCTCAAGCTGTTTATAACAAGTACAAGTACCACCTTAGGAAATACCAAGTACAAATGTAATGACATAACAGTATTGCAAAAGCACTTGGATTTTGTCACTTTCTTTCACTGCCTTGCAAACCCAAAAAGGCTGCATATTTTGAGGATACAGTGTAAGTTCCTTTCATTTTACTTAGATGTTGACATTTCCAATTTGAGAGAAATAACCGGTCCCTTGAAGCATGATTTTCAAGTTCTACAGTCAGAAGTTCTACAATAACCTTAATTTCAAATTCTAATATAGCTGCCATGTTTTAATATTTAGGGATTCCTTCATTTTATAGTTATTGTTCTTCTGGCTATTAAATAAAACATAGCACTACATAATCTCTTTCAGTGAACACTGCTACAGTGATTGCAAGCACAAAATGCTGACAAATTCTGTTATTAGCTTAAATTGCTAATAGTAGTTAGCCTGGTCATGAAGCATATAAATAGGTAAAACAAACTGGTTTTTCAAAGTTGGACGCAGAACACACATTTGTTAAATTTGTCCAGGTTCTTATTTTAGGCTACTTTACCTGTAACGGCTTCAGAGGTAATTGAAATCTAGCAAAAGTGGCTGTCACCCCTAGGTCACCATCATCCATTTCATCATAGTTCATTTATGGAACTTTTCTACTTGCAAATAACAAAGTCAGTAATTTTTTTAAAATTAAATTTCCTTTTTTTCTTTTTTTACAAAAAGCATTTAAAGACCTGCCCATTTTCAATCTTATTTTTTTCCCCTGCTCGTAAAGTTTTTAACCTAATCTGATATCTATACATATATTTAGATGCACACCTCACATTCTAAAATATTTTTGGTGGGCAAATATTTAGTCTAAACAGCTCTCTGCACAAGGAAAGACCTTTGATATCATCAGAAGGTACAAAAGTTAGAAGGTTCCTTTAAGAAATATCTTACTCTGTAGTTTGTTACAGAAACCCAATTTACCACTTGCAGTATTTCAAGATTTATTTCCAGCACCTTTAAATTTTATACGAACTATAATGATTATTATTTTTTCACGTGATAAGTGCGCACAATGGCATTTCCGGCTCCCATATTGGGTTGTGGTGTATGTTTGCGCATGCACGTGTACTTTTTGTTGCTTTTAACAGGCTTGGCTGAAACGCCACTCCTTGTCCGGTGCCACACTATTGCTTTGACAGTGTTGTCATAGCATATAAGGACACTGTAATTATGAGGGTGAGATCATGTCACAGGTATGTTCCCCATTTACCTGGGCTCAATCTCTGGACGTTAGAAATCAAAAGTCTCAGTTACATTCTATGTTTACAGTCTGACTGGTGCACGCCTGATGCGTCTTATGAATGTACATATCTGTTTAGGTTTTGCTAACAACTATGTGTCAGATATACTTTGCAAGACAAAATATTTGGTATTGTTTGCTGAAAAGATTGGCTTTAGTTTTTTAAAATTAAGTTTAATTGTTAAACTAACATTGAAAATTTAATTTATTTATTTTGCTCTGGTTGTGTATTTGCTTAACTGTTGAAAAGGAGTTTAACGGTGCGTTCACACCAAGGCATCAAAAACGCGCCACACGCCCAAGTTGCACGCTTGAACATATGCACCTCAACGCGCGTCCAAATATACCATTTTGACTCGCTTTAAGCCGGAAATACGCAACTTGTGAGAGGAGTTAGTGCCAGACGGTGTTTTTGCAAGATGGCAGTTGTCGATCTAGCGTTGGAAGAGAGTGTCTCCATTCTCTATTTGCTGTGGAGAGTACCCTGCGCAGGTTCGCAGGGTCAGTAACGTGAAAACTTTCAAAAGTGAAATGATCTTACCAGGTTGCCCTATTTCCTCACTTATATTCCTCCAAGCGAGGTCCTTTTTATTCCTGTCTCTGTAGAGAAAGCAACTAGTGTCGTATAGCTCGGGGTGATTAGTAACGGCCGTTATCAGTATTTCCTCCTTGTTGAATGAATGGCTTTGGCCAGACCTGACCCCGTGAACCGGGTCACAGCATCACGTGACGCCACGTCACCAGGCTCCTGATTGGTTGATGCTGCGCGAATTGATGCCGAAGTTCAATTTTTTTTCACCTTCAGCGGCAGACGCAAAAACGCTCGTGATGCGCAAATCCACAAAATGCACCACAGAAAATTACCCGCATAATTTCTTGCACAAATCTGGCAGAAATGTGTTTTCGCGACGCAAATCTGTGTCTGACGCGACGTAGAGAGCCTGACATGCGTCAGCGCCCTTCTGCATTGACTCTACATGTAAACCTGACCCCCATGACGCTTTAAACGCATTCGGTGTGAATGCACCGTAAGAGTTTCTTAACATCTTTATCACAAACTTATCTAAATGAAACCATACATCCTGCAAACAAAAGAGCTATAAAATTAATCCAGACTGTTTCAATATTTAGATTTTGCCTTTTAATGATCACATACATATTATATGTATGTTTTACTAAAATTATTCTACCACTTTGTTTTGCAGATGTGCTTTTATTTTGTGAAATAAAGGCAGTGCAAAATATATTAATCATAACTTTGCAATCCAGTTGAAGTTCTAGTTATTTATAAAGCACACTTTAAAAACCTCATACCAAGCTTAGTACTTTAGATAAAATGACAAAAAAGCACAAATAAATGAAATCATAAAAATAAACTTTGTAAAATTAAACCAGTGAAAAAGGCATAAAAACATTACACATCAGAGTTGCAGAAAAAATACAAATAATACTGAAAGGCCACATATAAGGCTGCTGAATGTAAGACAGATGGAAGCCTGTCCATGAAGTAATTAAATATCTGTACTTTGGTATTATATTTTAATTCCCTTTGTTGTGCACTATGTATTGACATATGGTCAACGTTTAAATAGTTTTCCTGTCACTTGGGCAAACCCAGAATCTAATTCAGGATTTATACATGTTTCTGACCTTGTGACCCCCCTTTGACGGAGCTGGAGAGAGTCCGTTAGGAGAGTGTCTGGGTATCCCTCCTGGTCCTATTTTCTCAATCACTCAAATTGTTGAATAAAGTTTTCTATTAGTTAAAAAAAATGCTTTCTTGTATGTAGTCAAACTTGATCTTTTTTCTCTTTTCTTGTAGATAATGATAGAATTCTGCGCGGGAGGTGCTGTGGATGCCAATATGCTAGGTAAACCCTCAATGTTCATTTTATGGCTTTTCTAAAGAGACTCAATCTTTATTACCTGTGCTAATCTCCCCTGTAGAAATGTTTTATTGCAACTGTTCATATTTGCTCCTGTAATAATAATGTATATTTAACTCTGACACTGTATAGCTCATCACAGTCAGACCTAGTGGGGTTCTTGAGTGTGGGAAACCCCCTTGGTCTATATTCATTGGATAATTCCCCTCCTAATAACCCCCGTACCCCTCTGTGAGGCTAACCAAACACAGACAAGCAGAATAAAGTATTCGGGTCTGGACTAGCTTGAATGTGTGACCTCTCTTTTTTTCTAATCTGGCATTACTTCCCCAGCAACACCATCTGATTTGAAATCGCAGGTTTACCTTGTGATGTTTTCTCTCATGGTGGTCAGACAGTAGCTCAGTCCTCAAGACTTAATTTCACCATGATACTTCGCAGACTAAATATACTCTTTCAGGTCTGCCTGCAGGTCTAAAAACTAGTTCATTTTGTTCTTGCTCACTTCTGATCTTCGCACCATAGTGCTCTCTCTCATGTGCTTCTCCTTTTTATCAGAGTTGGATCGAGGACTAACCGAGCCACAGATCAGGGTGGTCTGTCGACAGATGTTGGAGGCTCTCGACTACCTCCACCGTATAAAGATCATCCACAGAGACCTGAAAGCTGGCAACGTCCTCCTTTCCTCTGATGGGGATATCAAACTGGGTAAGGGTTTGATTACCATGTTAATTTGTTAATTTCAGAAATACTCTATATTAATGTGTTTTCCACTGTTTTTCCAAGTGCCAACTTTTTGATGCCCTTTGCAAGCAAAATGCATTGGGATGGGTTACCTTTTTGGAAATATCAAATCTTAGGACAAAAGCTGCAACATAATGTGTGAATGCAAAAGGAACCTTTTCGACCTCATGTTACAACCTCAAACTTGAATGGATTTTTATCAAATTTTAACTCACAGACCAACGCAAAGTAGGCAAAGGAGTACTTTGCGGTTCTCGAGGCTGAAAGTGTTGCACATTCTTCTTTGGAAATTGGTTCAAGCTCCATCAAATTAGATCGAGAACATCTGTGAACATCAGTTTTCAAGTTTTGCTGGCTGTATTTAGATCTGGACTGTGTTTTGGCATTTCTTGCTCTAGCTGTCTATTTTGGGCTGTTTTCCTGCATGGATCTTTACCATAGTCTTAAGTGTTTTTCAAGCCTGTAATGGGTCTTGTATTTAGCTCTTCCTGCCTTTCCACCAATTCTGAGGAATCTGTCTTTCCCTGCTGAAAATGAGAATCCCCATTGCATGTTACTGACTCCAACATTTCCACAGTGGGGATGGTGTAATCAGGGTGATGTGCAATGTCAAGTTGCCCGTCATACAGGATAGAAAGTTCAAATTTCCATTCACATCATTTGTCTGCACTATGGCTGTGTACTCTGTATGGCTTGTGGCAAACTTCACATAACCTAAATGAATCTCAGAATAGTAGAATGCAATTCACCCCTAGTAGCTGAATTGTTTAAAGATTCTCCCACCTGAGCTGTGGATCCCTGCAGCTCCTTCACAGTTATCATGGGCCTCTCTGCTGGTTATTTGATTTATGTCCTTCCTACATGGTGTTAATCTAACATATGCAAATAAAATACAGTGACACCTTTGTCAAGTTACAACCACAAACTTCAAAGTTTATTTGGATATTAATACTTTTACAAAGCACTGTACATAAGGGCAAGGCATGTTTCTATTCTCCACTGTACTTTAGCATAAATAAAACATGCAAACTGATTGGAAATCAAAAGAAATAGAATACAAGTGTATACACATGTTTAATCCAAAATTATACAAGTAGGAGGAATTCCTACATAAACCCAAATTTCTGGACTATAATTACACAGAGTTCCAGCTCCTGCACCCCTACTGCAGCACTGCCAGCAGATCATAAGTAAGCATTGTGTGGGAAAATTATTCTAAGAATGTTGCTTTTTTTCCCCCATATTGACTCTTTGAAGAATTTTTCACATTCTCCACATCGCACAGCTGAGGTTGTTGACCCATCCCAAAGGCTAGTGTGTTTTGGATTAGCATAGCTTTCTAGACAAGTAGGGGTGCACGATTTTGCACAAAAAAACCTAATTGCGGTTTTTCTGACAAATATTGCGATGCGATTTTCGATTTTTACTTTCGATACTTTTAAGTGCATAAAACTAAAAAATATGAATTAAATATATTGTTACTTTTACAACACAGTCTTGTACAACTTGACACACAATGCGAACAATATACAGTAACCTAAAAAATATTTATGTGGCCAAGGCCCTCTTCTGGCTTTTGTCTGCTGTTGAACCTGAAAAATCTCTAATACAAACTACATAGTGATTGAGGTAATGAGATTGTTCAATGCTTCGTGGTTATTAAATACCTGAACCTAAATACCAAAGAATAAGACATAAGGAAATTAACTTAAACAGGTAGCTTAATTATTTTTTTTTATTGACGAATCTTTGCCATTGAAAAATAGAAAATGAACTCTCATTAGATTTAGATTTACAATTAGAAAACAAAATCTTCTGCACTCCACTGCCATTTACTAAACATGAAACTGTTATATTGCACACATTTTAAAATAAATTACAATAACAAATAAAAACAAGACCTTATCCAGCCTTCTGCAAGATAAGACGTAGTAACCTGACACTAGGGTACTCCCAGCAAAAAAAAAAAAGGAACCACCCCCCACCCTCCGCCTCATGATGCTTAATCCACCTAATCGACTTTAATTTAATGCACGTGTAAAACAAATGCACAGAAATGAATTATTTTTCTATAATAATTAAATGGATTCAGCATCTTTCTTTGACAGAACTGCAGACTGCACAGATGGTACCTTCCCGAAGGAAAAAGTAGTATAGCTTAGTAGGATACTGTATTAGACTTAATATTAGCTGTATACGATAAAGGATTTATGACCACTATATCCAATTGGTTGTAAGAGTCTGATAATTATTTATTAAAAGCTAGACATTTTAAATGAGAATAAGAAAGAAAAGTATGTATTTGTGCCCCCCTTTCCCTGTTAATGCCCTACCTGGCCCCCGGGAAAAACTTTTCTAGAGCCGCCCCTGCACAGTTACCAGCTGTCAGCTAGAAGATCCTGGTGTTATTTGTCTCTCAGAAACAGTTCATAACTTCCCTTCAACTCATTCATGTCACCTAAAAGGTAAACGTGTTTCTCCATCACCTGTTCAGCTCTCATGATTCAGTAAGAACATATCCTGGTTTCATCTTCATGTTTCCATCTCACCACATATCCAAACAGATATCATGACCAGCAGCTTTTACAGCTGTGGCTTCAGCAAACATCAGAAAGTAATATTAAATCAATTCTAACAACATTTTATCAAGCTTAGACGTGCTGGTGTTGTTTAGCGCGACACCCGCTGGTTTCCTCTATTTGCTAAAAGTCCGCGATAAACAAACAGAGACGGGACTGCGACAGAAAAGCCGATCAGCTGATCATTGATCAGTTTCATGATTGAAGGAGCAACAGGAGAGAATGAGAGAAGACGAGGCAGCTGCACAGCTTAAAGACAGAATAACTCCAGCTTTGTGTCTTTTCATTCTAGCTGAAATACGGGACAAATCGCGTTCTGTATTAAGGTGAGAAGGAACGCGATTTGTCCCGTATTCTCACCTTAATGTGGAACGTGTAATATTTTCTCTGAATACGTGACGATTCCGTTTTTTACGTGACGGTTGTCAACCTGAGCGCGGCAGTGGAGAGAGACTGACAGCAAAGATCTGCTGCCAGGTTCCTCTCCCGCTACTCGCTGAGAACAGTGAGAAATACATTCTGCTTTCACATCGAACAAGTCACCAAAAGTCTCTAGCAACACATGGAAAACCCGCTAGATCTGTCACTAGTCACTTTTTTTTTTTTTTTTACCGTTGCCAGGAGGGTCGGAAAGGTCGCTAAATATAGTTACAAAGTTGCCAAGTTGGCAACACTGCTCTGCATACAAACTTGTTTCCCATCACCGTTTCTGATTGGCCAGCAAGCCAGGAATGCGAGACTCAACCATTTTGATTGGAGAATAGGTTTGTCACTCAAATGCCAGGGGCGGGGAAAAAAACCTCAGCCTCCTGAGGTTGGGTTATCGCAGGAGTTAAAACCTCAATATCAATGCGATAAAGGTTAATCGTGCAGCCCTATAGACAAGAGAAAAACACTGTATCAGGAAGCAATGTGAGTTCAGGAAGTCCACATTTGCATCCAAGTTCACAACAGAAACCTTTGTTGTTTTATATGCAATGACTTATTTTTGCTGGACCAAGTGAAGAGTAGGTGGAGCTTTAAGGGCTCCAACTGTGTTATTTCCTCATGGAACCAGCTTTTTTCTTACTTTGTTTTGACTAAAAACTTCTCTTAACTTTCAAAGTGAATCATTTTGTCAGTCATACTGGTCTCAGTGAGCTGGACTCTGTGCCCAACATTCCTCTCCAGTGCAGCCACAGTTAGATTTAATCACTGGGAGTTGCCTCTTCAGGCTCATTATGTCATGACATGAACTCATTTACAGTCTCCAAACTTATCTAACTACATGTTAATTCAAACAAGGTAGCAATTAAGAGTCTCTGAGGTCAGCCAAAATAATCAGAATGTACCAGAAAAAAACATTAAACTCTTGTTATGCAGCAAACCTCAAAGTCTTAAATTGCTTTAGCAAAAGTCTTAATCAGTAACAGATTTGCATGTACAGTCAATTGCAAAAGTATTAAACCTGTTAAAGTTTTTCATGTTTTGTAACAGCCACCATCTTTATTGGATTTCATTAAGATTTTATTTGGTATATCAACATAAAGCAGTGTAAATATTTTTTTAAAACAAAATACATTTTCATTTATATTTGTTTTTGACTAATACAAACCTGATTTTTATTTTTAATTTTTATTTTATTTGTATCCATTTTCCCAATGACGCTGACCAACTTTCCTGTCCTTGGCAGCGAAAAAGCATCCCCTCACAACGGTACTACCACCTCCAAGTTTTACTGTCATATAGATGTATTCTGGTGGATGTGCAGTGTTTGTTCTGGACAACAAAAATGGTTTTGCATAAAGGCCAGACTTTTTAATGTTGGTCTCATCTGATTAAAGCTCCTTCTTCCAAATGTTTGCTGTGTCACTCATATGGGTGTCTTTCTGTCGGTTACAATGAGAGAGCACTTTACAGGGACTTTGACCAAAACACACCGTTTACTATGGCTTCTTGCTATTCTACCAGACATGCTAGATTTGTGGAACATGCAAATAAAAGAAGTTATGTCATCAGATTCTACCACCTGAGCTGTGGAACTTAGCAACTTCTTCACTTACTGAGGGCCTCTTGCCTGCTCATCTGATTAACACACTACTAATGTGGCCTGTCAGCTTCATTGAATGGCCATGGATTGGTCACTTTGCAGGTGGGCAAAACTCTTCCCATTTACAGATGTGGTTGGGGTTAGATATACAAAGACTGGAATCTTTTGCAAGCACTGAAGAAATCCAACAGACCCCTCTGCTAGGAGTGTCTTTGGATTCCCTGCTTTTTTATTTGCTGTTTTGGCTTCATTAGGTTCCTTGTTTTGTCTTGTAGTGAGCTGCAGGAACTATGTTCTGGTGAGTGACAGTTTTTTAAGATGTGCTTTTTTCTTTTTTTTTTACATGGAAACATTGCTCTGTTAAAAAACAAAAAAACCCAAAAAGAACACACCCACCATTTTATTCTCTCAGGAGGCAGTATTGTTGATCTATGTAAGAGTCTGAAAATGCAGCCCTTCAGATTGTTTGGCTTTGAGGTCAAGGACACTTTTTAAACTACAACATGTAAAAGGCAGTGAGCCTTTTCAGTCCCAATAATTGAACATATAAGTAATTAAACGAGAAACCCTGGTGTGATGACTAAAGGCTTCTGTCAAACAATTCTCTTCTCTAGCTGTACAACATTTTTATATACAAAGGCAAAAAATGGAAGGAAAAGGACTAAGAATCAGAGAGAACATAGTAGCCCTGCAATTTTATGATTTTTTTTCAGGGATTAGTGTTGTATGGAAAACAGGCTATAAATTCAATCATTTTGGATTTCTCTCTCACCTTGGATTTCATGTCAGCTTTAAATTTACTACTTGTCTACAGCTATGTTAATTTGTTCCTTCGTTCTTTTATTGCAGCGGATTTTGGCGTCTCTGCAAAAAATACCAAAACCTTACAAAGGAGAGATTCTTTCATTGGGACACCATATTGGTAAGACACCAACTCTCCATCATGACTAAATAGAGGTATTCTGAGTATCAAAGATTATTTAATCTAATTTAGGAAGACTGCGTGCTCCGGTTTTAATACATCATATTAAATGCTTTACAAACCCAGGCCCCTCACAACTTAACTTGAAACGGCTTCTGAAAACAAAGTTTCAAAAAACCGTCATTATTTCATTTTGAAAATGTTCTTCTTAATATTTTAGCACTTTTAATGATTGGAAAAACAATGTCCCATTGTGGATCTTCAACTCAACCAAGGTCTTTGAGCTGCTGCTTTCTTTTGTTGTCACTCTGTTTGAGCAAGCTAGGACAGTGTCTGCATGAACCTTGTTCCACGGTGTGACCCTCTAAGCGAATATTTGTTGGTTCTAGTTAATCAGTGACTAAAACAGGTTATGATCCATCGATGATGGCTGATAAAAGAACCTACCCAGTTCTTTTAAAACATAAATTTGAGTTCATGTTGTTCAATAGGGCTGTGATGAAACGAAGAGTTTTGGTTTTTATTTTCTTCAAGAGATATGTTGCTCTCTTCAGTTTCTTTTCCTTATCCTTTATCACAAAAGCTACAGATTATCCATATATAAATGAAGAATAATCAAATCTGCTGCTCAGTAGCAGAACTGCTACTTTTATGCCAAGTGGAATTATGTTTTTAGACATTCCTAGACTATGCAATCAGTCCTAGAAATGTAGTATTAAATCTTTGATTTGCTTATTCCAGGATGGCTCCAGAGGTGGTGATGTGTGAGACAATGAAGGACGCTCCGTATGACTACAAGGCCGACATCTGGTCTCTTGGTATAACCCTGATCGAGCTTGCACAAATCGAACCACCTCACCATGAGCTCAACCCAATGAGGGTGCTGCTGAAGGTTGCCAAGTCTGAGCCTCCAACCCTGGATCACCCTCATAAATGGTGATAATACCAAATGCTGCAAATGGAGTAGAAATCGGGAATATAAAACCAAAACAATTTAAATCTTCTAGTGTAAAGTAAACAAACTAGAGCAGGAAAGTGCTTTGCAAAATCTGTGATTTATTGATTACAGTAAAGAGATTCTTATATATTTTTGTTTGGACACCACTATGAACTCAAAATTCAATTCAAAATTCAAAATTCAAAATTACTTTATTAATCCCAAAGGGAAATTAAACTCTCCACCTACAGTCTCTTTCAAAAAGTACAACAACTTAACAGAGAGGTAGGACTTAAACAGATTCCAAACTGTCACAGTTCCTATCAGTTTTATGAGTGTTAATGTTCTGTTGTAGCTAAATGTATTGCCCCAGAGGCACAGCTATCAGTGAGGAGTTGCTGAGTCATCACTTTTTGTAGATAGTTGTGCAAAAGGATGATCCACTAGTGTCAAAATCATGCATCTGGAAGTGTTTCTTCATATTTGTATTGTGTTGAAACCATGTTTTTCTGCCATTTATCTTCCCCTTTCACTTCATATTATTAACTGAAGCTGTTTTCATTTATTTGCTCAAGGTCAAAGGATTTTAATGACTTCTTAAAGAAAGCTTTGGATAAAAACCCAGAGACTCGTCCCAGTGCAGCACAGCTCCTTGAGGTAAGGACCAATAAAGTGTTGCGAGTTACAGTCTAGCAAACATTATGCAAGGTTGCACTTAGGCATATGATAACTTTTCCCTTGTCCTTTTCTTATCCCGATTAAACACAGAAAGTGGGGTTACTGTAATATAAATGCAGTTATCCAAAGCTGCGTATAAATTTGTAGGCATCCCTTGTAAATTTGTGTAAAAAGAATAAACAATCCAACTGTTAATATGAGGTATGTGTTCAGTGGTGCATATTTACACTGTTAGGTAAGGGTTTTTAATAAAGTCATAACTGCAATTTTTGGCATAATTTGCCATAACTAGAATGAAACATAACAACAACAAAAAAAATTGTTTTCATTATTTCACCTTTCTACTGATTAGAGCTTATAGAAACTCCTGAGTTAATCTTCTAGGGATTTATTAATAATATTTCCTGTCTTTTAGCCATTGGCCTCTAGGCTGGATGTATAACCCCATTCATCTTGCCATAGTATCCAAAGTTAGCTGTTAGCGAACTTCAATAAAGAGTGACATTTGGGGTTGCATGGTAGATAGTCCCAGTAAAGTTTTCTGAACTTTTCAGTAACCGTAAACTAAATCAACATTCTTCCAACCCAGTCCCTGAAGCTTATCCCCTATGAAGGCTTTAGGCTCAACTGAAGAGTAGACACATTTAGAGAGATTAAACTAAAAGGAATGGTCACAGTTCTCTCCCTGTGTAAGACTTAATGATTTTACTAAGACAGTTATTTCTTTTTTTCTGTCTGAACAAAGATACTTTAATTAAATGCTGGATTTTTTTACACAACTTTTAGGGCATATTTTGAATCTTAATCAAGGGTACCAATAGATTTGGCTGCTTAAAAACAGCATATTAGGTCTATATATGTATTAGTATTTATTTTAATTTATTTATTTGAGATTTATATGTTTTTATTTCTCAAAACAAACCGCTGACAGGAACACTAAATGGCAACTCAAATAAGCACACCTGTAATAATACTTAGAAGGGGTTAGTGATGTTTTTTTTTTTTAAAACAAAAAAACTCAAATTCTTTCTAATAATAGTCAAAGTCACTTTTTCCAAAATCATAAGCGAATAAAATCAGAGAAACTGAAAGCTGGGTGTGGATTAAAATTGGAGAAGCATCTGTTAAAATTCATAGCCACAGTTTCCCCGTCTGTACCCCACAGCTGAGGGGGGAGTGCCGGCTATTTGCGTTCCCGCTCTCAGCCAATTGTAGGCCAGGACCACCCTCTTTATGTCAATTAGTGGGAGGCAGAGATGAAAAATCCAAGACCCAGGCCCGACGGGAATTCTGTCCTGCAGGGGTAAGGAGATGGGAGTGGTCCAGTTTCTTGGTCCTCTGCTAGAAGTTTTGGATGTTTATCATGCCTGCTCCTCCCAATGCTTGCAGATGCTTAAGAATTGAAGGCACCATTTTTGGGTGATGTCACTTAATGGGAAATTACCATAGTGTAAGACAAGGAATAGATAACACTTTGCTCTTCAGATATTTACCTCTTTAATAAACAGAAGAGGTGTGCATTGATTAAACTGAGATGAGTCGAGGATAAACATGTCTGGAATGCAGACTGAATTACATGAAGAAACTAAATTATGAACTAAATGAAAAGATTTAAAGGCGGTATCATTAAGCTTTTCATGAAAAACAGAAATTAATCATCAGCTTAACTCTGGTCTTGTTTTATCTATCCCACATGTTTTCCTGTAAAGAATGTATGCATAACAACATGAAACGGTATCTGTCACTTTGACTGTGTGGCTGGCAGCGGAACATCTTGATGACTAATATTCCCTACGGTTTAAGCAGCTTCTCCTTCCTCATAGTTTCTCATGGCTCAGAGTTTTATAGAGTGCACTCCCTTTTTTCTCATTTCTCTAGCTTCTATTGTAAATAAAACAATTATTTTGACAGTGAAGAAGACTAGACAATGAGGCTTCTTTAGAGCACCAAGAAGAGAAACAGTTTAATTTAAAACTAATTTCAGACTTTTTTTACTTGAAGTAAATAGAAGGCAACATTTTCTTTACATAGGCTAAAATAAAAATTTTCCAGACCCCAAGCTCAAGTTTGATTATAACCCTAAACCAGAAACTACTGAGCCACCCAGCAAAAGCATGAGTGACCACTTGTCATGAACCCAGTTTTCTTCTGTATAATTCAAAGATAACTGTGCATGCAGCGGTCTTGTCATGTAACCCACTGGGCTATATTGTTAATGTTTAACCTTCTCACGCCATGCATGCTAAATATTCATCCTCTTTTAGTCTGTAGCCCCGTGAAAAGGAGAAGAGGGAAAATAAATTGTGCTGATCCTCACTGTGATTTGCAATAAAAAGAAAGATAGAAATCATGGCTAGTTTTGACCTAGAAAGTTCTGTACAAAAGCCTGTCCTCTTTTTGTCAAAAGTTGTGTAAAATGGCATGCTTCACTTCATTTTTTATTTTTTTTTACAATAATTTTTAGGATTCATAATTGGACAGACAACTGGTAGGTACAGAGCTATGAGTTGGAGAGAGGAATGGATTTTACAGACTGTTTGACAGTAGTTACATAATGTTACATAATGAACCTGAAAAAAATCATGGGAGAAGGGACTGCATTGACAGATGACAGATGCGTGTGAAACTCCCTGGTCTGTTGACAGAAGCTTAAAGGTTTAATGTGTGCATAAACTACAATTTAAACTCGCATTGTTTTGGATTAAAATGTATTGGCATAGAGCGACAGAATCAGACAACAAACAAACAGGTATTTGTCAGTGACTCCCAACACCAATAATTTAAAAAAACAATCAAAATCGATTCCAATACATGGGATTGGATCCGAATATCCCTAGACTCCTGTTGCCTATTAGGTGTAAAGTACTTTTATCTTGTTTTGTTTTAATAGTTTGTTATACAGTTTTTTTTTGTTTGTGTTTTTTGTTTTTTTTTGTTTTGCTAGTCATGTTCCCTAAAGGATGCCTCAAGAACACATAAAAAGCAACCAAATGCATTCTGGCGTAACTCTATGGTCATCTCTCCAGTACAATTATGTTAACTTTTATAGCTTATTGCTCACAAAGATAAACGTTTTGTGATTCTGTGTTGCAATTATATATACATTGCATAACCAAGGTGTATAAAATAAGAATGATTGCATGTGATCTTCTACATAAATTTTATTCTTAAGTAGAAGTTTAAGACCTGAAGCAGCAACTTCACATGTGCACAGTTTTAGGCCTTCACAGGTCAAACAACACTTGGCACGTGTGCTACCCATTAGGCAGTAGCTGACTGCTGTTTGTCATTTGAGAAGCTCATGAGCCAAAGCCTAATGCAGTCCTTAAGGCCAAAAACCTGCACATAAACAACTGTGATCGCACACAAGTGTGTATACACCCCAGCTTCTACACACTTCATGGTCCAGCACCGCTTGCAGCCCTTTCCCCCTGTCAGCTGTTCCAATTAAATTACACTCAAGTTCAAAGTTACTGAATAATGAATGACCAACATTTTATCCCTCCAGCATTTACCTTTCTAATAATTTTTTTGTTTGCTCTGCAATTAGGTGGTATTTTAGTCCGAACAATAGTACAGAGGGAAAGTTTTATTGTGATGCTGCTGTAACTCGCAGGGGGTAAAGCTTTTCTCCTGCAGAGAAATTTTGTTGTCTCTTTGCCTTCTGTGCTTGTTTGTGGTGTGTTCTTACTTTGGCAATGAAGACTGTCTTATTACAAGTATTTTTCAATTAATACTATTCTTTGTCCAGCAGGATTTCCATTGATTGTTGGTTTGTGTTATAGGTTAAATAAGCATTGGTTTCACAATTATTTCATGATGCACTAAAATAACAAAAAAAAAACTTTTGACCACCGATTTTTCAGAACAGGTTCCATATATTTAAAACAATGGAGGAAAAATAAGGAAATTTAGTTGAGTCCCGCCAGTTAGATAAGATTTTACCCGATGAGTTAAAATGCCTTTAGAGTAAACCATTTTATAGAGCATGTATAATCTCCAGATGACCAATTCAGACAACTTATTTGCATTCATTTACACAATAGGAGAGAATCTCAATAATAAATAGCCACACCTGCAATTATTTTTTTTCTGAAATGACTTTAACCACAGTATTGTTATTTCTACCTTTTTAGTTTGATCATATTGCACAATAATGTTTACTTCGTGGTTTTTGCCTTCTTGTTTCCCCGGGATTATGAAATGACAGGGAGGCAAATTTCTGTTTGCCACTCTACAAAAAGACAGACAAGAGAAAATACCCTTTTCCATAAGTTAACTTTATAATGTATATTAATGTAATTTATTTTGTTTCAACCAATTTTTTTTTTCAACATGAAGAAATTATGTGGAAATCTTAAAAGAATATAAATGTATTTTAAATGTAAAATATTTTGTAGGGTTCACACAGAAATTATTATGACACTTTGTATTAGAAAATTATAGTTAAACTCAATAAACATGCACTGTATGCTGACTGAAAAGGAAATGCCATTACATGAAAAAACTGTCCTAGTGCACTTTGTTCGAGTGTATTTCCATGGATAATTCGCTTAGCTGCCTCAAGGAAAACATTTTAATGCTTTTTTTTGAATGATTAGTTTGTGGTGACTATAACCCCTTTAGGCTCTGTCCCTTTGAATGCCTGCTTGTTTGTCAGAAATGCTTTTTTTAATTTAGTCAATCATTTCAAAGTGCTCATCACTGTTCTTTGTTTCCAAAGCATCCTTTTGTGAGGACGGTAACGTCCAACCGTCCATTGTTGGAGCTGGTGGCCGAGGTCAATGCTGAGGTCATGGAGGAAATTGAAGACGATAAAGACGAAGGAGAGGACGAAGACACAATGGATCTCATTGAGGTACCATACATGAATTTCTCTTTTGTTCTGTCATTTTATTCTTTGTCAGTGTTTTGATTTCCAAAACAAAGAGTGAGGAGTGTTTCCTGGAAGGTAACAAGCATTTATTCAACAGTGTATAAATGAAAATTGTTAGGTTAGATTTTCTGCAACAACACAACCAATGTTTTGTCTTCCTGCTGAAGTTTAGGCATACACATATACAAAATGAAGATGCCTACTTGCACATTTCCCCAAAAAAGCCCACAAGTTATGCTTCTGGCCTGCTCTTTCTTCTTTACTGGTTATCCCAGTCAAACAACATTTTTTTTGTCATTCTGGTAAACATAGTCCTTCTGCTGACGAATTTATGTTTGGTTCTGCTGAGGGCATTCACAGATCCACAAAGGACATAAGATTAGAAAGTTACAGCACGAGAGGGCAGTCAGCACAAACAAAGGAACAGAAGCCGGAATACTGGCATACCCTCACACCCACATGTGTTTAAATATAGGTCCCTGCTTTTAACCTTGCTTCTGTATGGAAAAGACTGATGTCTCACCACTCCAGATGAAGTAAATTTATGTAAGGGTTTTCATTGTTCTGATGCAATATCCTTGACCTGTAAATAAACCAGTTTCCAGGCTTCTCTAAGGGATCCATCTGTCATTTTATCTCATGGGAAGTTAAAACAAATGTTTTCCTTTTGGATGTTTTGCCACCACTAAAGTTAAATGTTTGCAAAAGTTGTTTTCCGTTGTTTGGCCACTTCTACCTTTACGCAGGGGAGTACCATTGCTGTTGTTTGGAAGTAGTTTATCTTAGAGGTCATAATTTTTGCATTCATTGCTGTTGTCATCTTTGCTGTCAAACAGGGTTATTACAATATGAATTTGTGTTGAAGCCTAAAAGATTTAGACTTTGTAGGATGACAAATATATAATTTTCAGTGAGTATGAAAACTATAACAATTAGAGATTAAAACCATGCATATCTGACTGGAGTCTACCAATAACTGCTTTTTTCTTCAGAAGTATAGTTCAAAGAATTAAAAATATTTGTTCTAACAAAAAACTCTGTCTGTACTCCCTGTAGAATATGTTAACCTTTGCCTATCTTAGATGTCCGAAAAAGGTGTAAACATTTCCAACTCCAGCATGTTCCATGACAGACTAGGTGAAAGCTCAAAATGATAAACAGGGCACTTTGCTTTGTCTTACTGCTTTCTGCTAAATTACCTTCTCCTGTTTTAAAAGTAGCCACCTGGATAACCGCAGACATGCTTCCACACAAAATGGATTTCATATTTAATGAATGCAAAACAAAGAGGGCTGGTATCTAGAATAACATCTTGGGTAACAATTACTGCAAGAACTCTTTTGCCAGTTAGTGCATTCAGGAGAGATTAGATGACCATCTCACTTGCAGTTAAAGTGGGTATGAAGGAGGAAGGACAGCATTCCTTTCAGCCAAAGGTTAAATTGACTTCACTGGATGTAGGTAGTATGAATGGCCTCATCCATTAGCATTTGGAATGGAAGCAAAGGTTGAAAACGTTAGTATTTGAGAGTCCACCAGCAACTTAAATCCTAAGAAAACATTAATGATTCGTATCATGGATGCATAACAATGCCTCTCTGTTTCCTTCAGTCACCAGACAAGGAGCCATGCCAGACGAGTCAGACCAGTTTGGAAGAACAGTCTGCGGACACTCCAAGCCCCACCACACCCTCACCAGTACCTTTACCCAGGAGATTAGCTCAAACTGGTTCACCAGCAGAGGAGCACCAAGCCTCAATCATGGAAGTCCCTGTCCCCCTGCCACGTCTCAATGTTTCTCAAAAAGATTCAGAGGAGGTAGAGGGTAGGCTGGCTGATGAGGTACTTGAGTCCGATAAAGCTGAGAGCGAGGCCTCAACTAAGACATCCAGCTCAGATTCGGGCATTGAGGATGGAAAGAGTACCCCCACAATGGAGGAGGAGAAGGTGCTACATTTAATTTGCTGTAGTCTGTTGAAGCATTTTAGGACCAAGTGTGTATTATTAGTAATAATTGTTTTGTTGTTTTTCCAGGCGGCTTTAGAAACACCAGAGAATGAACAGTCACTCCAAGCTGAGACGACTTCAGAAAACCTTGACGATATGATAAATCGGCATGTTCCGAAAGTCTACATATCTGAGGCAGAAGCCGCTGTTGTGGGAAACAGAGACTCACCCACTCCAAGCTTGAGTCCCAATATCACTCCTGGATCAACCCCCACCCCATCCTTTGCTGCTACCCCGGTACCACAGTCTCATGTTGGCATCAGTGATACTATAAGCAAAGGTACGGCAGATCATCAGTCGATCGAAGGAAACTCGGTTCCTGCCTCACCTCAAGCCAACGGAAGGAATATCAACAAACGGTACTCGTTTACGGGCAGCATGGCATCGGAGAGCATATCGATTAGCAAGGAGAACTTCTCCATATCTTCAAGGGTGAGTCACCCATTGAGTAAAACTTACTTTCTACTTGCTGAAAAAAACGTAAAACCTTAAGAATAATATGCCTAAAATAAACAATATTATTTATTTTGGAAAGCAACCCATATAAAAAAGTCTGATTATTTGCATCTCTGAAATTCTACATATACACCACAAGTGTGGGATTTCCAAAAGTTTGCCAACATTTTCCTAATCCAGCATCGTTTATGATGGGTGGAATTAGACTTTTCAAATTATTTCCTATTATTTAAAATGGTTGTTTTGCTCCTATAGTTTCATAATGGAGAAGCAGCTGGCATGCCTACATAGGAAATACAGTTTCTATTCTAGAAGCTTCTTCGAGCTTTTGTCCTTCATCTGTCCAACCTCATACCAAAACAAACTAACGTTGAACTCATCTTCACCTAATAACTTCCGAACAGTGGAGTGTAGCTGTGGCACAATGTCTTGGCACTCCTGAATGGAGCATTGCTGATGAAATTGGCTTTTTTTCCATCACTAGCCGATTTCTCAGTGGTTTTGGAGAAGATGAAGAAGGTGAAGAAAAGCTGTAGAAATAATAATAATGATGCAGACAGCATTGATTTAATAAAACACAGCCCTAAATCTGTAAACTGTGTTAAAGCTTTATGCTCATTCTGACTTAAGAGTTGAAAGTTTACAGAGGGATCTCAAGGGCTCTGTAGGAAAACCCCACCTTGGAAAAACTGCTTCTCTGCACCTCATCAAGGAGTTGAAACAGCATTGTGTTGTGTTTTGGGGCGTGGGTGTTAACTGTCTGACACAGATGATCGCCTGTCTCCCATTGGGTTTAGATCACATGTTACACCTCATGAGAATACTGGCAGGGGTCCAGATTACTGCTTCATTTACAGTCTGTCGGAAGTGAATTATTTACATCTTAACAATGTGCCACTGACAATCCAAAAAGATGGAATCTACTAAGCTAGAAGCTGGTGAAGCCAAGTATGTATACAACACATTCATTCAGTCATCAGGAACCAATGGTGCCCTTTGTGTGTGCACAGTCCCACATTGACAATTGTGAGTGGAAGTTTCTATGGAGCTCATTGTCACATAGCTGTTTCTGGAGGCTAACTGATGGACCCAGACTCAAAGCCTACTGTCTGTATAAATTTTTTTCCAGAACAAAATATCAAGAAGTGTAGATGCTATAGAAATGACTAATTCTAGGCTTCTGTAGGCATGTAAATTTGAGAATGAACAATGACAAAAAATGATTGAAACATGCTGCATATCTACAGAAAACGGTGTTCTACACATTATTTGACTTGAATTGTAATATGGAGTCAGTTATTTACAGAAAATGAATCAACACATGCAAAAGTACAAACGTCGCCTTTAGTAGGGTGTAAAAGTTTTAAACTGTTCCCCCACCGTTGCCCTTTAAGTACTGTGCAAAACACTTGATTTGTTGCTCATTTCTGTTCGCCTTCAAAATTTTGGAAAGTGTGGCCTAATGCCGTACAATGAGTAAGGTCCACAAATAAAACCAAGTAAGACAAAATCAGATCTAACAGAAAAAGTTTGACTTTCAAAAGAAGAAGTAATGTGCATTAAAAGCTTTGGCTTGTGATGTGTCAAAAACCATTAAAATAAGTTGATCTTTTATTACAGTAGCTTTGAGTAAATTTTTTTCCAAAGAGTTCCTTCATGATGGTATGTGCTCTAATAAGGTTCCTTTTGGCCTTTAAAGGAAAATGAGGCCTACAGCATCACAGATCCTCTGCCATACATAATAGTAGGCATGGTTGCTTTTCCACATATTTATCAATTTTTCACACCAATCCAACTTTGTATTTGTAATCTAAAAGCTCAATCATTGTACTAGTTTCAGTTATAAACTCAAACTAAATACTGTAATTTATTTTTAGTGTCAAATAATAAAAGCTTATTTTCTTAATAAATGTTGAAGAAAATCACCAGTGGTGAAGAAAATTGACAAATTATCTCCATCTGTATGTAAGGCAGTTCTCTACTGAGGGATGCATAATTCTTCAGTTCAGTGGCCTACATGCAATGGTATTAGTAATGTGACAAGATGATACACAAATCACAGTGGGATACATGAGAACTAGACAGGATTGTAGTGATACTTCTGGAAAAACTACAAATCCCTATTTGTCTTGTATTCACAAACAAAGATTTCACAAATAGAAAACTGTTTTGAAGAATTTGTAATAAGTGTAGCGTGTTCTGGCCCACATTAAATTTTCCAGGAATCTTTCGGTGTGTATTTTTTTTTTATTCCACTCAAGATTGATCAGATTTTTTTTATTTTTTTTATTTTTTTTAATTGAACTAGAGGTTAAAACTACTTGCCTTCATATCAGTTGCCTATAAAATAGCTAACAGTTGAATATAAAATAGCAGTCAGTTTCCTAACTAGACAGCCACATAGAAAAAACATCTGAACAAGTGAGAATTAAGTATAGAAGGGAGAATAACATAAAAGCAGTGTCAAGCAAAGTTGTCCCGGCAAACTTAGAATGTTAAGTCATAAGGTGTGATAGAACTGTAACTCAGACCTTTCTTAAAAATACTGAATGCCATCGATGGATGCTGGTGTTCTTTTACATCTTTTCCCAAGCTTATTTTGGTTAGATCAAGAGGCTCAAAATGTCCATTTAAATGAGAAATTAGGTGAAAAATAGTTTTGCATTTAGTAGACAGGGCCTTGGTGCCTTTAATTTCTTCATTTCTTGCCTGCATTTTTGAAAGTGTTTCTCTGCTTCTTAGAGAAGAAACTGACCAACAGGAGCTATAATGATGCCTTTTTCATCACACATACACTGACTGCTGGCTTGTCTAACAGATAGACTTTATATTCATTCATTGGTTACACCCATTTGAAAGACGTTTGTTTTTGTTTTTTCCAAATGGCTGAAGGAAAATGGTATATCTGTTGGCTGAAGCATAATTCAAAGGGATCGTCTTCACTTTTAATTTTTTCACAGGTCCTACTAACAATTGAAAGACACACAAAGTAGATTTTTAAGGTTATGTACAAATAAGTCAATTACAATAAAACATATCTTTTTGGTGTCTTCAGTTGAGAAAAATAAACAAAGTTTTAGTTAAGAGCTTTAGGTTTTTCCGAATAGTTTAAGGTATTTTTAAAAATCTCAAAAAGAGGCTGGTTGCTGAGGAAATTGGAGAAAGTCTCAAATCATGTTGAAAGACACAATGATGGCCCCTTTTTCTGTTTACTGTTAGTCTTCTGTATTTTTATTTAAAATCAATGGATAGTACAAAGAATCCATCATTCCACCTAATTAAAAAAAAAATCCCAGGGCCGTTGGAAGGGAAACAAGCCCACAGCATTGATGACAGAGTGTGTACTTCACAGTGGCCGTGATGTGTTTTGCCACTTAGTCATGGTTTGTTTCACACAAACCCACCTCTAGCATTCATCAAAGTAAAGCTCAAACTGTGTTTCTAATGACCAAAGCAAATGCACTGGCATATGATACAAAATTACGAGTGAGGAATAAGTAGGGTGCTAGATTTTAAACAATATTGCCAAATAATTTCTGGATCTGTCAGATTTATTATATCAGGAAAAAAAGCAGCCTGTAGAAATGTAAAAAACAGTTAACCACCTCAGGCCTCTAAATCCTCCGTTTGTCCACCATCAGGACTTTTCCAGTAAGACCCTAAAGCGAACGAGGAAGTTTGTTGTGGATGGCGTGGAGGTTAGTGTGACTACCTCAAAGATCATCCGGGATGATGAGAAGAAAGATGAAGAGATGAGATTTCTGAGGTAAACACAGATTTATGTCTCCATATTCAGCACTTACCATGTGAATGAAAATATTTAGGTTCTGCTTCTCTGAAGGCTTCTGTAATCATATGTTGTGTGCATTAATTTCTGAGAATTAAAAATATTGCTTTTTTATTTTGTTTTCAGTTTAAAATACCTATTTAGCCTTAAGTTTGAGCATGCATCCATTTCTGATATTTGTTGGTATTCTCTTTAATGAATCCTTGATGCAGCAGTGTCATCTAGTGTTCAAAACATAAAACTGCATCAATGAGTGTGCTGATGCTGAGTAGCACTTGGAAAAACTCAATTTATTCTCTTTTGCACAGTTGGACTGTTTTACATCTGTGCGTGCATTTATAAGCCTTAATAGGTCCTTTAAAAGTAGAGAAGGTTTTTCTTTTTATGACTAGTAAAAATGCATATCCTCTGTGTGTGTGTGTATGTGTGTGTGTTTAGGCGTCAGGAGCTGCGTGAGCTCCGTTTGCTACAGAAGGAAGAGCAACGTGCTCTAGCTGTTCTGCACAGCAAACTGGAATCCCAGAGGGAACAAATACAGAAACGCTTTGATCAGGACCTAAATGTGAGTTTATGCTTAAATTACAACTCGACACAGAATGAATTGATTTTGAAAAGAAACTTCAATTTGTTTTATTGACCATCTATGTCAGGAATGAACACAGCATAACTTTAATGTGAAAGAAAAGGGATTTGTTTTTAAAATTTTCACATATAAAAATCTTAAAAGTGAAAAGAAAAGTGTACAGAAGGGTTGCATTATATAACATCAAACAATAGAAACATTGTGGTGGCAGCATCATCCTTTGGAAATACTTTTCTTCAGCAGAGACTGGGAGGTTGATTGGGGTTGATGGGAAGATTAATAGACCAAAATACTGGACCATCCTGCAAGAAAACCCTTCAAAGGTTGGAAAAGCGTCACACTGGGGCAAGGGTTCACCTTCCTTGACATACAGCCAGAGCTGGATGAAAAGGTTTAAATCGAAGCATATTTGTGCTAGAATGGCCCATGCATATTCCAGACCAAAATAAAATATCTGTGGTGAGACAAAAAAAAGAAGTTTAAAAAAAGAAAAAAAAAAGTTCCCTGATACTCCCCACTTAATCTAATGGACTTTTAGCAAATATTGTGAAGAACCAAGGTTCAAGAATCTGATCTCTTGATGAATAAAGTTGCAGCATAAGGTGATTCTAAGTATTGACTCATACGGACTGAGTGCAAATGCTTAAATTTTTTTGCAAAGAATTTTGAAATTCACGATTCACTTCCTGTTAGTCTATGACAGAAAAAATCCAGACACAATGTATTGAAGTTCTAGGTAGTAATGTAACAGAATGTTGAAAATCTCAGGTAGAATTACCATAATTTTCGGACAATTGAGCACACCGGAATATAAGGCGCACCAGCGGCCACATTTCTTGGCTCAGAGAAGCCAGTGCTTGGTCTACTCTTTATGTCTATAGGTGTGTGCATGAAAACTACCGGTAGTGTCTTCTTTGGCGCATAATCTTTCCCCACATGCCTGTCTCACTTTCGCACTTCCTGCTATATTGCCTCCCAGAGGCCGTTAGTTGGTAAAAATCTATTAATTAGCCGGATCATTCTATAGGATGCTAGGTCCAAAGTGTATGAAAAAAGTAGCGGCTTATAGTCCGAAAATTACGGTAAAATTTTTGCAAGGTCCTGTAGCTTTGTTAGTTTTTTTTGTTTTGTTTTTTGTAAATGCTTGTCTCCTTTATCTTAGGCTAAGAAGAAGCAGTTTGATACAGATCTAGAGAATCTAGAGAAACATCAGAAGCAAACTATTGAGAAGATTGAGACAGAACACAGTGTTAAACTCAAGGAAGAAACCAAACGCATAAAAACAGAGCAAGACCGGGAATACCACAAATTCCAGGAACAATTAAAACAGAAGAAGAAGGAGGTAAGATTTAAATGCATCTTCCAGCTCTTTTTTCACACTAAATGTGGAGCAGTAAAGTATGTAAAGCCTGGACCGTTGAGCAGCAGTTTTGAATGATTTCTGACCAAAGTATGTATTGTTTAGGTTAAACATTCAGTCCAAAAGATGTCTCGGAGCGAGCGTAAAGACACCTTAAAACAGCGTATGAGCTTCTTCCAAGAATCAAGGCTGAAACAGGTGGGTTGAAGGTGCCAAACAGCTTTGCTAAATATTTTTATAGACTCCTTAACCTCAGACTTTTCTTTTTTGATGTTTTTTTTTTTCTTTTAGGAGGAGAAATTCTTGGCCGATCAGAAGAACTATCTAGACACAACGCTGAAAATGATCATCTCCAACAACAAGAGGGAGATTGCAGAGACTGAGAGAGAATGTCTCAACAAGAAGCAGGAACTTATTAGAGGTACAGCATAAAAACTGCTCAAACTGATCATTATATTGATGTTGAAATCTTGTTGTGCATTATTTAGACAACTTAGCATAATGATTATGGATCATTTTATGATTAGAGCGAGAGGCCGCATTATGGGACATGGAGGAGAAGAACCTTTTAGACAAACACCAACTTTTGAAGCAGCAAATGAAAGACCAGTACTTTCTTCAGCGACATCTACTCCTAAAGAAACATGAGAAGGTAAATTAGTGGACTGAACATATTTACACCTACCATTCTACACAATGTTGAGCAACACAATTGAATGGGTTGCCAAAAGAATTTGTGGTACTTCTCCATGTTTGGGTAAATGCTATGGCCGTTTTCTATCTACAGGAGCAGGAGCAGATGCAGTGCTACAACCAGCGCATGATCGAGATCCTAAAGAATAGGCAGCAGCAGGAGAAGGGCCGTCTGCCGAAAATTCAGCGCAATGAGGCGAAGACACGCATGACAATGTTCAAGAAGAGTCTCCGCATCAATTCGACAGGCAGTGCCTCAGAGGACAGAGAAAAGATCAAGCAGGTTTGTCTGCCAAACTTTCTTCCCCACAGAACAATTATGAGTTGGATTGTAAGTAATTCTCTTCCCTCCCGCTTGTGTGGCTGTTCAGTTTACTCAGCAGGAGCAGAAACGGCAGAAGGCAGAGAGGCAGCATCAGCAGCAAAAACATGAGAACCAGCTGAGGGAGATGATGGGCCAGTGCGAAGGCAACATAAGGGAGCTGCAGCAGCTACAGGTTAATTAGGGTTAACTCTCCTCTGTTTTTTTTTCTTTCTTGGAGATCTTTTTGGAGCTGGTACTTAAACGGGTTTTTATCAACTAAAGAACATTGCCAGAGTCCGCCACATTCTCTCTCGGGCCAATACGGAGACACTGATGCATTCTTTTAAGTTCAGTAGGATTGATTACTGTAATGTCCTGCTTTCTGGTCTTCCCAAAAAGAGTATCTCAGGTTTACAACTTCTACAAAATACAGCAGCACGTGTCCTGGCGAAGACCAGGAGGCGGGAACACATTACACCTGTTTTAAATTAATTGCATTTGCTCCCAGTACGTTTTAGGATCGATTTTAAGGTTATTTTAACGGTTTTTAAGTGTCTTAATGGTGTTGGGCCTTCTTATCAATCTGAACTGCTCTGTGGGAGCCTTCTGCCCTGGGAGCGGTGGTCGGCTGTAGCTGCCTGGGTGCTCTCCAGGTGGAGGTGGGGGTCTTGGCCTTGCCCCCACTGGGCACCCTGTGTCGGTGCCTTGGCTGCTGCTGTTGATCTGCCGGTGCAGATGGCTCCTTTGATGGCGTTTTGTTGCATGGTTCATCTGCACTCGGCCCAATGCCTTTTTTTACTGTTGCTTTTAACTGTGTGTGCGCATGGGAGTTGGGTTGAGGGGAGGGGGTATAACTGACCATGCTTTTAAATCGGTGGGGGAGCGGTGGGAATCTGGTTTATGTGAGGTCCTTTTAATCTGTAAAGTACTTTGTGATGAAATTTCTTGTATGAAAAGCGCTTTATAAAGAAAGTTTGATTTGATAAATACTTTATCACAGTCTATTTTTTTTTTTTTTAAAAAGCTTTTCTGTCTTTCAGAATGAAAAGTGCCACATGTTGATTGAGAATGAAACTCAGAGGCTCAAACATCTTGATGAGCAGCATGCACACCAGATGAAGGAGTGGAGGGAGCAGCTGAAGCTCAGAAAGAGAGTGAGTGTTTCACATTTTATCTAATTACAAAGTCCACTTTTTAGCTCTGAAAAAACAGACACAAAAAATATCTCCAGTGGCTGTTATGTGTTCAAAAAGTGCATTTTCTCTTTTTGGGGGGGTCTAAAATTACACACCAATTTGAATGTGCTATCCCAGCCAGTATCACTGCTTCACACAGGATATTGACAGTTTGCAAAGTTGTTTCAAAATATACATATGAAACTTTGTAGACCTTATATACTGTATACATCGTTGATGCCTTTGCCATTAAAATGTAAATTTTTGGGAGAGATTCTGACATAAATATGTACTTTGGTCTCCAACTTTCTAGGAAATTGAGGATGAGCTCAGTGCAAAGAAGAGGGATCAGGAAGCTTTCTTCATGATGAGAGGGAGCATAGACAATTCAAACCCCAGCTCTCCCTACAAACTCTCAAAGTTTGTGCCTTACTTGGACTCCTCTACCATATAAAGAGAGATGCTGTAGTGTTGCATCTACCTTCCTACAAGACACAGAAACTTTCACAGAAGTGTGCTCCAGAACTTTCATTTGACAAAACCCTATACTTTTATTGGATTTCTATGTTGCTTTCGTGAATATTTGTGTTTTAACTCAACTTTTACTTTATCTTGGTTGGAGTTCTTTTTTTAAATAATCAAATGGCAAGATTATAAAATATTGGCTCTCAACACATTGCTAAAGATGCCAAATTTTCGGTTTTTAAGTATGCATCTTAAAAAAAAACACCCTTCCTACTTGCTCCAATGTGTTTCTCAGCCGGGGAAGTTTGCATGAGAAGAAGGAATGTGTTCAGTCCTGGTAAACTAATAACTAATCATGTGTATTTTTACTCTAAATATGATTATATGGATAGATACGTTACAGCTATTTTGACTGTTCTAACCATTAACCTCTCATTTGTCACATAGCTGCCAAAGCCTTATTTATTTTTTTACTGATAAAGATTATTATCTTATTAAACACTTTAAATTTACAGTTTTTTATTATTTCTGTTTAACAACCATTAAATGAAGGAGGGCTTTAAATTCTTTTATTTTCTCAAATGGGATATGAGGTAGAATCCAAATGTATTTGAATTTTCCAAAAAGAAAAATAGATTATTATTTAGAAGCTCAGTTTTATTAAACAAGGGAAGATTTAATGTTTATTAGATTGTGTTTCTTAGTTATTTCTTTTTATTTACTGTATAATTAGTTACACTGGATGAGAACTGACAAAGCCAAAGTAAAATACTGTTTTTTTTTTTTAAATTTTATTTCGTATGGGTGATTCAAATGTGTTAAGTGTGCAACTGTTATATTTAGTGCAGTTAAGGAACTGCTTCTAACCAATGTGCAATACTGTATGGATGACTCTGCTAAGCTTAGTTTTTTACTTTGCTTTCTTTGCACTAAGATGAGGAAAACTATAAAAAGGTAATATTCCTAAAATGGATCTTCCAGTCTTTAGCAAAAAGATAAATAAGTTCTAAAATGTGTGTGTATATATATATATATATATATATATATATATATATATATATATATATCTATCAACTGCAGCCTGTTTCTCTGTCAAAGGATACGTTTATTTTTCTTTGTAAAGCAATTTGTCCTGCAGAGTTGCACTGTATCAGGTATCGCTTTCTGCCTTTAATTGAACTTGATTTATGTTCCTTCATCTGTGTATTTCTTAGTTTACATAACATTATTTGTATGGAAGGGTCTGAGTATATAGAAAATCTGTATGAGATGAAACCACTGGTGTAAATAACTCAATAAAAGTTTTATTTAAATAACCAAAAGTGTTTTTAGCTTCTATTTAAAAGTTAATGTGAAAGAAAAATAATTCATTAGGTTCATGCAATAAAAGTTCTGAAATTACTCTCAGTCTAATAAAGTTCAAAGTTGTTTTTTTTTTTTTAAACATATGCATCTTTTTATAGACTAGAATGTGTCTGGGTATCAGCATCTCACCTACTGATTTTCAGACTCCAGCTTGGAAAATCAGACCCTGAACTAAGAACTTGATTAGTTAGTGATGACTATATACTATTTTGAGTAGATACTGTGACAAACAAGATGATAATGCTAGCTGCATACTTGGACACAGAAGTCAACCCCTTTATCTTCCAATTTTTGGAGGAAGAGAACAAGTCCGTTTACATAGGCGTCATTTTACCAGGGGACATGTCCCTGGCAATATTTTTAATTGACAGTTTTGTCCCCATCACTTTTAAAGACCTGATGCAGAATTTCTTACCACCGCAGATGTAACATTCACTTGTGCTCCCAACACAATTTCTGTAAAATCAGTTTCTGAACTGACTAGCATTTAAATAACTCCATTCCACTTTAGGCTACAGTCATGGTTTGTATGCTGCAGCATTCTTCTCAAGGGGTGATGTTACAAAGTTTAATGAAGACTCTCAGTGCACTGCAAGCACCTTCAGGGCATGATTCAAGTCTTGTGCATACATTCAAAACTAGATACAGTATCAACAGGTTACTGATTAAGTCGTAAGGTTTCTCTTTAATGCAAGGTGTTCTAAAAACTGCAGCATTGCTGTCCAGTGATGTGCCTATGCCCCAAGACCCTATATTAGTGGTAAAGTGATGGAGCGGGTGGACAGAGGTGTTTGGGGATGGGGAGGGAAGGACTGGGAGACAAAATGTCTTCCCAGGGAGCCAGCTCCCCCACTGACCCCAATAGGCACCGCTGTACACCGGGATCCACCAGTTTGAACCTCATTAAAAAAACTGACTTAAGGGTTCTCAGCATTCCTAAGTAGTGAGAAGCTAAGCTAAAATGGGTAAATCGCACAGCAAAAAAAAGGGGGAAAAATCAAGTGAAGAGAATTTAAAATCAAGATTTGAAAACTTTTATTGACTTTAAAGAGATTGTAATGCAAAATACATAGAAAAGAAAATACAATACTGAAATACGGGGACCAACAATGTGCCTTATACACTTCTTTGTCCACACAACACACCTTAATGACATCGTAGGTATAATTTTTGAAATGTTTATTTGGATAACAGGGTTTCAGTGCTGTAATATGGCTTGAATTTTATGAAACATTTCAGCAACTAGAAGCAGAACATAATTATTGTTGCAACTTGTAGCCTTGTCTACACACATTGTATTAGTATATTGACCACTTCCTGTAAAGGTAGCAGTCAGTTACTTGACAATGAAGTAAATTAGTCTTCATTTTAACCACCAAACCATACTTTTGTATTTAATACTAAAACAAATTTTAGTATTTTTATTTACTTCCTAACACCTCAGCACCCAAAGAACTACAAGGATCCTTTAAAAAGGAGTTAAAGTATGACTCATCACTGTACAATAAAAATAATTTGCTCTGCTGACCATTGCTTGAAACCAGTCAAGCATTAATGTAAAATAGTATGTTTATACAATGGTCGTTGCTTTCTTTGAGCACTGAACATCAGTTAGGAAAAGCCTGTACATTTACAACGCTGTAAATCATTGCACAAACCAATTAAAATCTTCAACTTTGGACAGAATGTTCTGCATTTCACATTTTACAACTCTTGTTTTTGGATGAAAGATAAGTTATGTTAAAAATGTCCTTTGACACAAAGCTTCCTGTCAACCTCTTACTTTGGGTTACTTTGTTTACATACTGATGATTGGAGGAACTACTTTGTAACAGTGAGCTAAAAAAAGAAATACAGCTGATGTAACATTAAAGCTTGTTCTTCTTTCTGCACTGAGATTGTGCAAAACTTGAAATTGCTTCACCTGAACTACCCAATGATCAATGATTTTAGAGTCACAATAAAAGACAGAAAGCCAACAGAGACATAAATTGCAATAACATCAGCAATTTATTGTATTTTAGTAAGTCCACCCAAGAACATAACTCATAAAATATATAAATTCATTACACAGTGTGATATATTCCATTTTTCTTTTCATTTTTAGAATTATGGCTTATAACTAATAAAAACTGAGTCTTTCAAAAAATTAAGATATTACACAATACCAATAAAAAGGATGCCAATTCAGAAATGTGAGCCTTCTAAAATGTATGTCCAATACTGTACAGTACATGCATTTAATACTTAATTGGTTTTTCTTAGTCAAGAATTTCAGCATAAAATCATGTAAAAGTGGCATTGCCAACTAAGCCTCTAAACACTATAGAGATTTAGGGCTATATGTAGATTCTCTGGCTTGTGGTATGGTAAGTTTGCAGTTTAATGAAGCACAGTGATACTATGGTCATTGTACTTTTGGCAGTGTCAGCAGGTACCAAGTCCATCATCTACATCTACAAATAAATTGTCTGCAGAGGGAAGCATGAGGCTCTAAAGGTTTCTGGTAAACGGCTGTGTTGATTTTATACTTGACAAGTTCATCACAGACTATGGAAACATCACACTGTACCTCAGGCATCTTGGATAATGTATCTCCCCAGTCTTCCTCTAAACTCTGGGGACTTTATTTCCAAATGAAATGCACAATTAACTTCACTTTTGGTGAGTCTCTGTTTCTACTATGGCTTCATACATGAAATCCAACAGTTTTAAGCCATACATCTGGGCATGGCGGCTTTTGAAGACTTGACTCCAACTGTAGTCCAGCCCATTGCTTTTAAGGGTGCAGCTATTCCTATGCCTTGTGTACCTTTTTCTACCACTTTTTTTTACTTCCACTTAACTTTCCATTATTACAATTGGAAACACTGAGCATCTGACTTTTTTAGCAATGACCTTCTGAGTTTGTTAGTGACTGTCAGGTGGATAACTGTCAAGCCAGCAGTCGTTCCCATAATTCTGCAGTCTATAAGGTGGCTAAAACGTAATTAATTTAAATAATATATGAATTTCCCTTATTTATTTCAATTATAAGAATAAAATAGCATTGAAATTTTTTTTCTATTATATGGACATGCACCTGAATTTAAGTTTTGAGTATTACAGATAGCATTAGCCTAATACTAATACTTGGCAATGAAGTATTTTAAAGAAACTGCTAGCCATAGATGAAAGCTCAGATGAAATCAGTTAATGTCCACACTGAACTCATATGCAATCTTTAAATTATTTAGGATTCATTTTTCCCTGTTTTGGAAAGAAACTGGCAAGACCTGACAAACACCTATGAGGAAGATTCTTTACCTGAAGATATTTCTATTAATTATGTCATTCTGATAAGAACTATGCTGCATATACGTTTGTAAGCATTGAAGCCTATATTTTGCATATATTTTGAGGCACTGCATCCTTATAGGCATGGGCGCTAACGCGTCGATAAATCAGGCACACCCTGTAGCTCGGGCTAAACACATCCCAGTTTTTAGCCCAAGTAACAGCAACATGAGACAGAAGCTCTAATTGACACATAGCCAAAAAAGCAAGTATGATTTCTTACAATATTAAGAAAAAAAACAAAGATAAGTAAACATCATGACACCTCCACAAAAAAGGTCTATTATTGCTGGTTCGATTGGCTGGATATTTTTGATAACAAAAAATGTTTACATCAAAACAATGTACCTATAAATAAAACACGTTGTGATGTGGCAGAATTTTTTTTTACATTTACACCCTTAGTGTATTATCTTGTTTTCTTCTGGTTATATTTAAAAGAATCATAAAACCTAAGGCTTCTTGCTCAGGTAGTTTGAGGGGATCCAGCCCTCAACATCTTCTACTACATTTTTACAGAACCACCAGCCGCTGCTGTTTTTCTCAAGAACCTCAAACACCGTTCCCACCTTGAAGCTGGATGTTTGCTCATCCCCTTCAAAGTCTGCCACAGCTAGATAGAGCTCATCTCTTGTGGGCTCCTTGAGTAAAGGCGGAAGTTTGTTATTGGGTGGCCCGGGTTTTTCGTGTTTCATCTGGGGCTTGGGAGGAATCGGAGCTTTATTACCCTTGGGCTCGTCTTTCTCTTTGCTTGAGGGTGGTTGAACAAATGCTTTGGGTTTTGGGGGAGGAGGCCTACTGAGTTGTGGTGGTGGTCCAGGGTTGGGAACCTCCTGAGGTTCTTTCAGAAAAGGAGACTTGCTTTCGGTTGGGCTTGATGGATCGGTTTTCTTTGGAGGGGGAGGTCTTTTTGGAGCCATGGCAGGAGGTCTTTGAGGAGGCTCCTTGTGCAGAGCCACTGCTGGTTTTGCAGGGGGGGATGTTCTATCCTGGCTAACACCATTTATGTGTTTCAAAGGGAGTTTTTGCTCATCTGAGGACTTACCGTTATTGGGCACTGGGATGTGGATTGGGGAAGAACTGTGCAATGAACTGCTTCCTGGTGCCGAAGTATCATTTTGATGGTTTCCCTCAGAGGGCGTAGAGCCAAGGTCTGCAGGTTTTGATGGCCTCAACTTGCTCCTTAAGTTGGTGATGTCCACTTTGTTTTCTACAGGTGGGTCAGGTTTGGCAGCCGGGACGGGCTTTGGTCTGACCACCGGCTTACTCTTAATAAACGCTGTAGGCCCAGCAGCCTCTGGTTTCTCTTCCCGGATCTCTGCCTTCGGTTTCGGTGGCTGCTTGGGAACAGGTTTCAGATTAAACTTTTTCACTTCTTTTGCCGAGACCTTGTGGCCACACTCAAGACCCATTTCGTTGCGAAGCGGAAGGGCTTTGCTCTTATCTTCCTTTTTGATCTCTGGTGGGTTCTCTGGTTTGAAAGGGGCAGATTTGGGGGTAACAAAAGGTATTATGACTCCAGGTGCTGGATGTTTCGGAGGCAAAGGCTTGCTATGATCAGGTTTGGGTTTCTCTGCTGCGTCCAACTCAAAGCTTTTATTAATAGACTCCCGTCGAGGTGGCAGAGCTGGTTTCTCTTCTACTGGAGGGGCAGCTGGTGCTGGTGGCAAAGGCCCTGAGAAGGCAGGGGTTGTCTTGCTGGCACTGGACTTCCAATCTCTCAACTTAGGGCGGGCACAGGAGTCAGAGGCTGTGGTCGGCTCATCTGGTAAAGGCTTTGACCAGGTATCATCTGAAACTTTGGCAGCAGCATCCTCAAGCTTCAGCTTCTCCATCTCATTGGGCAATGGAGCGAGAAAATTGGGTCTCAAGGCATTACTAGTCTTCTTGTACTTGTCGATAAAAGTGGCCGGGGCCCAGCCCTCTTTATCATCCATCTGGATGTACCACCAACCACTTCCATTTTTCTCAACCACCTATTAGGGAAAATCATTTATAATTGAATAAACTTTTTTAAGTTAGTATTATTATAAATGTACTCAGAAAGGCTTTCAGTCAGACCCACCTCAACTTTGACTCCTGCTTGGAAGCTAATCCCATCTGGAATGGTGGTCTGAAAGTCTGCTATGGTGTAATACTCTTCCTCAACCTGCGGTGGTACCGGTGGCTTAGGTAAGTTTGTACCCCGTGGCTGTGGGGTGGAAGAAAAATACATATGTTAGGCTGATGAACTTATGAATTATTTTAGCTTCTGAGACATGACAATTAGCAAAGTGTTACATCTTACAATGGTTAGATCTCTGCGTGGAGGAAGTCCGTGTCTTGATCCCATTTCTGTGAAAGGAAAATATGTGTAAAAAGGATGTAAACTGGCAGCCTGCAATAAAATCTACATTATTATTTCTGTCACGTGGCAAGACAATAAAACTGGATCTGGACCAGCTCTACACCCTCAGCAGGGTCCTGGAGGGTGCTTGGGAGTTCGCCCAACCAGTCTACATGTGTTTTGTGGACTTGGAGAAGGCGTTCGACCGTGTCCCTCGGGGAGCCCTGTGGGGGATGCTCCGGGAGTATGGGGTACCGGGCCCCTTGATACGGGCTGTTAGGTCCCTGTACAACCGGTGCCAGAGTTTGGTTCGCATTGCCGGCAGTAAGTCGGGCTTGTTTTTGGTGAGAGTTGGACTCCGCCAAGGTTGCCCTTTGTCGCCGATCCTGTTCATAACTATTATGGACGGGATTTCTAGGCGCAGCCAAGGTGTTGAGGGGATACGTTTTGGTGGCCTCAGGATCGGGTCTCTGCTTTTTGGAGATGACGTGGTCCTATTGGCTTCATTGGAACGGGATCTACAGCTTTCGTTGGAGCGGTTCACAGCTGAATGTGAAGTGGCTTGGATGAGAATCAGCACCTCCAAATCCGAGGCCATGGTCTTGAGCCGGAAAAGGGTGGGGTTGCTTTGTCCGGGTCGGGGATGAGGTCCTTCCCCAAGTGGAGGAGTTTAAGTATCTAGGGGTCTTATTCACAAATGAGGGAAAAATGGAGCGGGAGATCGATAGACGGATTGGTAGGGCATCTGCAGTTTTGCGGGCGCTGTACCGGTCTGTTGTGGTGAAGAGAGAGCTGAGCCGAAAGACGAAGCTCTCCATTTACCCGTCGATCAACGTTCCTACCCTCATCTATGGTCACGAACTCTGGGTGGTGATCGAAAGAACAAGATCACGGATACAAGCGGCTGAAATGAGTTTCCACACTAGAGTGTCTGGGCTCTCCCTTAAGAGATAGGGTGAGAAGCTCAGTAATCCGGAGGGGGCTCAGAGTAGAGCCGCTGCTCCTCCACATCGAGAGGGGTCAGTTGAGGTGGCTCAGGCATCTGGTCAGGATGCCTCCTGGACGCCTCCCTGGTGAGGTGTTTCGGGCACGTCCCACTGGGAGGAGGCCCAGGGGAAGACCCAGGACACGCTGGAGGGACTATGTTTCTCGCCGGGCCTGGGAACGCCTTGGGATTCCTCCCGAGGAGCTGGCCCAAGTGGCTGGGGAGAGGGAAGTCTGGGTCTCTTTGCTTAAGCTGCTGCCCCGTGACCCGACCCCGGATAAGCGGAAGAAAATGGATGGATGGATGGACAATAAAACTAACCGGAACTAGATTTTATAACATGCAAGCTAATCGACTAGGTAGGATGTCTTTAACCTACTTACTCATTTTGTTGTTGTCAGAGAAAATAGAGAGCCTGTTTTCCTTCTGGCTGTCATGGTTGTCTCTTGATGCATTGTTTTGGAGGTTCTGCTTGGAAACCCCTTCCAGGTCATTTGTGCTGGCATGAGCAGCAGCGCCTGCTGATTGTCTTTGGCTTTGAATATCAGACTTCTTCAGATAAGAGGCTGGTGCCCAGCCCTCACGGCCCTGGTACCTGGTTTAAAGAAAAGGCATTAAATGAGACCTTGCATACTAAACTTAACAGTATGGGAATAAATAGGCAGTTTGTCATGCTCTACATTTCTAGACCACTAGGTGTATATTGGTTATTGGTCTTTTGAATACCTGATCTTCCACCAGCCTTCCAAGTTCTTCTGAATAACCTCGACAATCATGCCTCTTTCCAGATCAATCTCATCCTGATCCCTGGCTGAGTACGGGTAAATCACAGAGTACTTTTCTTCTGTTGTTGGAATAAAAGTCACACGTTGTTACATGTTGGGACACAGTCTCTGTTGTAGACTACACATATCAAGTAAAATAATAAAATGGTTCAGCTTAAACGTTAGGGAGCAAATCACAAACTTACATATATAGATATAAATAAGATTTTCAAAGCAACAACAATTATCTTACTGATGCTTATTTTGTTATGCAATTGGACATTATCTTTAAACATTTAGAAACTGAAAATTTTAATAATGAGAAGACTAAAAAAAGCTTGACAAACTGACATAACTTTCTGTTAAAATTACAGTAAAGGTTCTACAATATCCAATTCTATTTAATGAGGCAAGGAACGGGGAGCATATTTAATAAAGAAAAAAGCAAAAGATACGAATACACAACACACAAAACAGACATCGATCTTCCACAAATATTAACTACATAACAACAAGACAAATTGCAGAACAACATTCACTTTAACTATCATTATAATATTAGAAATATTTTCTACACTAATAAAAATCAGTTTACAATCAATGGTTCTTAATACAAATTTATTTAAGTAGTTTTTCACATATAGATTTTAGTTTTGAACTGTATGTCAGTTTTTACTACATACAGCAATGAACAAACCAACATGCATGGATTGAATATGCATGCCAGGATCACTCATGCAACTCACATGAATCCACATGAACACACATGCTTGTGCAGGCTAAGCACACACATACAAAGACATGCACACACACACACGCACACATTCAGATAAAACGGGGGTGGGGTGGGGGGTGTTGGCAGTTGAAAGAAAGGCGTGTGCTCCACCTTGCCCAAAGCCTGTGCTGAATAGATCCCCTAAAGTTCTGCGCCGACCCACGTGCCTTGGCAGTGACCAGAATCTCCGAGGCACTGACATCCCAGCACGGTAAGTGGGGCAAAATAGGAAGTAAGCATTACAAATGGTCTACGATCTGGATGGTGTTTACATTTTAAATGTAAGTATTATCAGTACTGATAAATGTAGGGACTCTTTTATCCATTTACTGACAAACTCTTCATTGTATGTTTACGGATGTTAATTTTTATCAATACTCGATTGTTTGTTTCCCTGCATAATTTTTGATTAAAACTTTCTTTAAAAAATTCCAAAACATTCCACCGAACCCTAAATTCGTTTTCTAAACCTGAATATCAGTGATGAGTTGACTGCTCTTTGGCCATCATTAATCCTGATGAGTAAAGCATGACTTTAATAAACAGTCAGAAAAAAACTTAAACATATGGCATAATTTGGGAATAATTGTTTTAGCTAATCTTTTTGGATGAAGGTAAAACATAAGAGCAGCTTCCAGATATGAACTTTTAGGTACCTTCTTCTCCTGGAAGTGTGAAGTCATCAGGGTCATCCTGTGCCTCCAGGCATGTGGCGGGGACCCAGCCCTGAGCCTCTTCTGAGCTCACAAACCACCAGCCTAAATGAGCAGAAAACACGTTAAAATGCAAGTACATTTCCAAAGATTATGACTCGCAATGGAAATTGTTTAGATTTAATACTTCCTAGGATTTGTTACTAATGAGCAATGAACCAGCAATCTAGGAGCAATCAAAAGACAACAATGATCCTGTATAGAATTATGTATAGCACTTGCCGGATTCATTTTTCTCGATGACTTCCACAACCTGACCGACGTGCACGCTGATTTCGGTGCTCTCCTGTTTCTCATAGTCTGTTACTGCCACATACTGTTCAAGGAAGAGTGGGTCTGCAGAGGTGGGGTCTCCTATTCAAAGAGTAGAGAATAATAACTTAATTTGGTTCCTTCTCTGTTTTGCTCATTTTAAAACAAGATGTAAATGAAATCTCAATGATCTGAAAAAAAGCCTCCGCTCAAAATCTCCTGCTGTTCCCAAATATTTAGTAAAGTCAGCTAATATCATATTAAAGAAAAGCCCCTGAACATGTCAAGATTACGTCCCTGTGCTTTTTAGGCATTGACATTTAAAGGTTTTCTCTCTAATTGAGCAATTATTACATGACCTTTTCCAAACTGGCAAATTTTATATGATACACAAAAAGAGTTACAAAAATTTACAAAATCTAAAAAGCCAAATATAACTGTCAGGTCAAGGTCATACTAGTGCAAAAGATCAGGTAAAATGAGCGAAGGCTTATTATCTATGTTATGGAGACCCTTTAAGCATGAGGCGGACATGATTGGAAAGGTGGAGTGGGGAAAAAACTGAGCCAACAGTGGAGCAGGAGGGATATATGGAGGAGGACGTTGTGATTTGAGACAGTGTAGAGGGTTATTTTAATCACTTACATGGATGTTGATTTCAGTGAAGACAAACAAACAGACCCACCACCAATGTTAGCAATAAATTAGCACCAGAAAAATCAACTTCCACAAACAAGCACTTAGAATTGGGAACAAGTGACAATTTAGCTCAGCATGTTACTGTGAATGTAATCCTAATAAATCTGATTTTTTCAGTAAGACATTCTAATTTAAGCCTTTTTACAGCAGAACTGGCAGCTGCTAACCAACCTTAATTTGCTAACCTAGCTTAATGTTGCAGACAAGTTGAAAAATGTTTGAAGAAACACTACAAAAATAATACAGGCTAATATTTTGTTAATTAACAACAACAGCATTCAGATGGATACAGCCATAAAAATATTTTACAGCATGTTGTGTTTTAGGATTAGCTGGCATATATTCGGGAATAGCCTAACATGTAAAAAAACTGCCAGGTTCAAAACTGCTAAAAAATGCCCATCACACCATTCCTAAAGGTCTAAAGTCATTGTAATTTAATGCCACAAAATGTTTCATAAGAAGAATTTTTTTTTATTCTCTGGCTGATTATAGATTACTAAAGCACAAATGTTTAAATACAGGAATTAAGTAACATTACATTTTTGTTTTATTTTTTCTGTGTAAATCCAGTGCTACCATAGAAGTTTTTTAAATCAAGGTTATTGTACTGTAAGAATTCACATGGACCAATGCCTACACGGGTTCTCTAAAGTTTCTCTAAAGAGCTCCTAGCGGTAAATATCTTCTTTGACAGCTTTAGCTGAACTTCCATCTGAACACTGTTAAAGCATAACAAAGCTACAATGTTTAGCTGGCACATTCATAATACAACATAACCTCATGTTTCATAAACATTTAAAATAGCAAAACTACAGTAATTTTTTACAGTCTGTTATGCAAAACAGTAAGCAACAATCATTATAAAAATCACCAAATACATACATATTTCTTATAGATACACAATTAGCCCCAAGACCTCAGCAGAGCTACATCCCACCTGCCCAGGCCTGGGAAGGAGAGAGGGAACACACCACTAGCAACCCACCGACTTACACACACAGCACGGCAAAGCATGACAGTGTGTTTACTACCTCGCTTTAGGAAAGTAGTCGCTCTCTCCACAAACCCTGATGAAAAGGAAAATGAATGGAGAAGAAAACTGAAAAAAAATAACATGGATGCAACTTAAGAACAGTAGGTCAATTGAGAGGATATAGAGAACGTACAAGGGAGAGAAGAACAGCATTGAAGGTAGTTGCTTTGACACAAGTACTCTCATAAGGTCAACTTCAGAAAAAAAGTTTAGACAGTACTTGATGGGAAAGTTTTTCTGGGGAAGAAAAACATCCCCAAGCCCACATAAATGTATGAGATTGTGCCACTAGATGGTGCCAAAGTCCAATTAAATGTATCATTCCTATCTATATAGTATTTATTTTCAAATGTTATTTTACTATTCCATTTACTTGTGTCTATAATAAAAGAAAACCACTTAATATTCAAAACTACAGGTTGCTTTTAATTCCATACACCTAAAAAATGTAAGACACGTAACCAAATTACCATTTCATAAAGGTGTCTTACCTGACTTCTTCTTTCCAATGGGCTCCCTGTTAGATAGAGAGAAATTACATTACTTAAAAAATAATAAGGAATCAGTTTTCAGACCATGTGTGTGACATCAAACTGTAAATATGTGTAGTGTCATTTTTGTAAATTGTGCTATAGTAAACGTAATGTAGAATACATTGAATCTATTCTATTTCTGATATTTAAAATCAACACACCAATACTTAATAACACACACACACATATACATACACACATTATGTATATATATATATATATATATATATATATATATATATATATATATATATATATATATATTATATCTGCGAGTGTAGTCTGCAGGAAGAGATGCAATTATGTATTGTGCTGTTGGTCACTTTGATGTGCATTCCATCGTCTCGCCCCTTTCAAGGCAAACAAAAGACGTCTTTGGTTGCAAGCGATCAGAAGAAGTAAGTGGAATGAGCAGATGATTAAATATGCAATAATCTGCAGCAATAACTTCACATCAGGTAAGTCTTGGCTAACAAACAAGCTAACATAGCTAACCAACACTGCAGCTGCAAGATAACTGCAAATAATAACAGTGGGAACCAGGGAGTAATGTAAAGGTTCTGTGTCAAACCATTTGTGCATGTATACTATTTAATTCTTCAAGGAGCTGTTGTAAATCCTGATGACTGTAGGCAGGAATTATCTCCTGTAGCAGTCTGTGTTGCAGCAAAACTAAATAAGCCTCTGACTAAAGAAACTCTGTTGTTGTATGATAGTACAATTTAGAGGATGCTCGGGATTGACCAAAATTAAAAAGAAAGCTTTACGTTCAGATAAGGTCAACCAGAGAGTTGGCCTTAACAACTGGCTAGATGATTAATAGGTTAAAGGGGCCACATGTAAATGTGATTGTGGAGTTCAAAACAAAGGTTTAATCCATCTCTCTTGTATTTCTTTAAAAAAAGAGCAACAGCTTCCGGTTTCTCCTTTGTTTACACCAAAATGTTTACTTTTTCAGTCATACTTAGGAATGTTTATTATTCACAATTAATCGTGATTAATTCACAGCTACCCTGTGATTAATTAGCTTCAAACGTTTAATCATTTGACAGCCCTAATGTATATACACATATACACTACTCACAATAAGTTAGGGATATTGTTATTTACATGAGTGCTACTCCTATTTGGTCTGAATTTTAAAGAAATAAGTAAAAGTATCCTTTGATATTACTAATAATGAATGAGAAGAAACACCATTTTCATTAGTGTAATATTTATTACCCTAAAAATGTAGACAATAACAAGGGTAGCCCCAAATAACACAAATTGACAATGTCAGTAGCGGGTATTTCCACCATTTGCCGCAATGACAGCTTGACAGCGACGTCTCATGCTCTTCACTCTCCTCTTGTCTTGAGGCAATGCGTTCCACTCTACCACAACTGCTACACGCAGTTCTGCCAGGTCACGTTGGGTTGGGGTACGCTCATCCACTCCCTGTTTCAGCTGGTCCCAAATGCACTCTATGAGGTTCAGGTCAGGGGACATTGCTGGCCATACCATATGAGGCACTCCGACTTCCTGAAGTTGAGCTGTGACAATTCTGGCACGATGTGGTGGAGCATTATCATCCATGAACAGAATGTTGGGGGTGTGCTGGTGGAATTGGGGAATGATGATTGGTTCTATGATGTCTCTGAGGTGAAAACGTGGGGTGACTGAGCCATCTAGAATAACTAAATCAGTTTTGCACTGAATGGTGATGCCTGCCCAAACTGTTACATCTCCACCACCAAAGCTAACCATGGGGACTATGTTGACCTCGGTTTATCGCTCACCTCGCCTTCTCCAGCAACGCCGACGACCATCATTTCTGTGCAAGGTGACCAGACACTCGTCAGTGAACAGGACAGTAGACCACTGCTGCATTGTCCAGGTCACATGGTCTTGTGCCCACTGCAAACGTTCTTGCACGTGTCTTGGTGTCAGTGGAGTCACCTGCAACGGTCGTCTGGCATTCAAGCCAAAGTGGTGGAGTTGGTTGCTAATGGTTTGTCTGGAAACCCTAGTACCCCTCACATCTTGTAAACGGGCCTGCAGCTGTGTGTCAGTTGCATGACGATGTCTGAGTGCATAGGTTCTTAGGTACTGGTCATTGTTGCGGTCTGTCACTCGTGGGGCTCCACTCGTGGGTCTGTCACAAACTCTGCCAGTAGTTCTCTGTCTTGATGCAAGTCTCCTGATGACACTTTGAGACACACCAAGTTCACGTGCAACATCTGACTGCCTGCCACTGACCTGGAGGTGCGCTATGGCCAGGTGGCGCTGCTCGTCCGTTAAGTGACGTTGTGTGTTCATGGCTGTTTGAAGGATGAAGTTGGAATGACTTGCTGACAATACCAGCTTTTTAAACCCACAGAATGTTGAAATTGATGCCACATTGAAAAGGGTTGTCTTTAGTATTTTTTGGTGTTGGCCTCAATATGTAAGGCACACTGTACACAGTGAGACCATTACGTGGAATACGCAAAAAGGGGTGTGTCCATCACCCCTCCCTATCCCAAAAATCTCTGAAGTGAAACAAACACCATATCTATGACATCTACTGAGTCTCTCACAATATCCCCAACTTATTGGGAGTAGGGTATTTATATATATATATTATATATATATATATATATATATATATATATATATATATATATATATATATATATATATATATATATATATATATATATATATATATATATCAATAACACCAAATATTATCTAAGTAAATACACATTAGTTATACGAACACCTACTACACATAAAATCCATCCATTATCTGTAACCGTCCATCTATGCAGGGTTGGGGGGGGGCGCTAGTGCCTCTCTCCAGCAGTCATGAGGTGAGAGGCTGGATACACCCTGGACAGGTCGACAGTCCATCGCAGGGCAACACAGAGACATACAGGACAAACAACCATGCACGCAGACACTCATACCTAAAGGCAATTTAGAGAGACCAATTCACCTAACAGTCATGTTTTTGGACCGTGGGAGAAGCCACACATGCAAAGGGAGAACATGCAAACTCCATGCAAAAAGACCCCAGGCTGGGATTTAAACAGCCTGGGGTCCTACTACACATACACTTGATCCAGCAGACACATTAGAGGATTAGGATATTTTTCCATCTACAACCCACACCAACATGTTTAAAGGTACACTTGAAAGACGAAGTCTAATATTTGGCTTGATGTTAAATTCAATACAGCATCTGCTGTGTCTGGTTTAGGCATTAGCCAGATAAATGGGGCATCACTCCACAGCAGCACTCAGGAGTTGATTCAGGGACCGGATGCCTAGAAAAATCACTTTTGGCTAATGCTCTGCATTTCTCTCTTTGTCTGACTCTCCATCTTTCCCTCTTTGTTATCTAAATATTTCTCCCATGCTTTCCATCACCTCAGTTTTTCCATCTCTCATTTTTCACATCTGCCGCTCTCACTTTGTCATCTCCCATGATAATTGTTCTCGGAGGGTCACTCCTTATAAGTTTCATTGCATCAACATTAGGGATGGGCATTCGATTAAACTGTCTTCATCGATCATCGGGTGAGTTAACGATCGATTTTCGATTAATCATTGATATTTTTATATAAAAATTAATTGTTCATAGGCTATATTAAAATGCAGTGAGAATAGAAAAATAGCGTGTTTCCTCATTGAGATCTTCATTACAAGTGGGACACCTCTTGTGGCAGTTAATTCACGGTAGTTGCACAAAGAAAATATGCGCTATAAGCAGCGGAGTCGACAGCTAAAAGACAGTACTCATTAACACAACTGACGCTCATATTTATTTTTCTTCTCCAAAAAAAGTAAAAAAAAAAAAAAGTCATGTTAAACAATAACTTAATAAAAAAATATAATACTTCTAGGTCTGATATTTTTTTGTTACATTTGGCAAAAAGAGTCGGGAAAGAGGATGAGAGAGATCAGCGTACCTGAAAATGAATTAGGCTCATTAACAGAGTAAAAAAGACAAAAAAAAAGAAAAAGTAATCGGTGAGTAAGTTTCTCTGCTCGTTGTGCATCTCGGCTCCTCCGTGCTAACACCGACTTGATGGTAGGTTGAGACCAAGAGCAGGATGATGCTCCGCTTCTAGCCAGGGTTAGAAGTGCGTTCAAGTACTTATACACAGCTTCACAGTGTTGGCAGTGAACAGAGACTTTTTTGTTTGTTTATTTTTTTTTTGTCAAAGTGGTCCCACGCCACACTATGCTTGTGGTAAAGTGTTTAATTACTGCCACATAGCAAAATGTATTGCATTCCTTCAAAACTCACACTACGCAACAGAACATGCATTAATTGATCGGTTAAAAAAAAGTTATCGATGAAATTCTTAATAATCAATTAATCGATCATCGATTAATTATGCCCATCCCTAATCAACATGAATCCTCTCTCTCTTATAAAGGATTGATCAATCGGTAAAACTTGTATACTCTTGGGGCAATACACCTTTACCCATGAGACTTCCAATAAAGCACCATGAAAAGAAACAAAAAGGCCATAATACTTAATGAAGTTATTCAATAAAAATGTAAGCCCTATTCGACTTCAATACCTTACTCATCTGTTTCTGTTGAAGTGATACAGCCACATTTGAATAAATTAGAAATTTGTCAAAAAGGTAACTTACATTTTTCAGTTGAATCAAAAAGTGAAACTCACAACTCATATAGATTGATTCCACACAGTGTTACAAATAATTAGTCATGTTCATTTTGATAAGCGTGGGAAAATTTTATGATTATATAGGACCAATAACAGTGCTGAAATGTTTGCCTTCTGAAACATATGTCTGTGTACTGCACAATGCAACATAATGCTAGTATACCTTTTTCTACCATATGTTTTCCTTCCACTCTATTTTCCATTAATTTTCTTGGGTACAACAACTTGCGAACAGACCGATTCCTTAGCTTTCCTTAGCTTTTGTGGCATACCCTTCTTGTGGGGGATCTAAAAGACTGTCAGGTCAGCAGTTTGTCTTATGATTGTGTAAGCCATAGCATGACAATATGACAATGACAATCTTTTTTTAACATTTGTCTTCTGAAAAGTTCCAGTTTTTAGAAAAACTGAACTTTGCCAGAATCACTAAAACACTAACAGAAATATGCCCTTTAACGATACCATTCTGTGTGATTTATCTAGATAAAACTAGCATTTTCTGAATTTACTATACTTAAAAGGTCTTTTAAATCTAATTTTAATACATTGCAAAAATCTGAAAATGAACTACCTTTTCATGATCACCTATTTTTATCTAATTAATCAACAAATACATTTTTTGCCTTCATTCCCACATAGCTTTAACTTTTCATTCCATAGTTTCACTTTGTTACAACACTTCCTTTTCTGTTTAGATTTCTCCTTTTCTCAGTGATCTGTTCTGGCATTATGACCATCTACTTCCCCTTTCCAGCCAAGTTCTCTTGTTCCTCTCCTCCCTCCTGGTCTTAAGGAAAAAGTATTGGGTGTCTTACTACTGTGGATTTATAGCCCATGATAAATATTCTCCAGGCTACTGTGTCTGGGCACCAGCCTTGTTGTCAAAAACCCAGACAATAGGCTGCACTAAGAGGGCTGTAATCCAATTCCAATTAAGACAAACCAGGGATTTTTCTATGTTTGTCTCACTCAAGTCATCGCTCCCCATGTTTTCTGCCTTCACAGAAATGCTTGGAGGTTTTGAATGAAAAGTACATGATTTTGGCAAGCTCCTTAGAGAGAATGGGGGGAATAAGAAAAAAAAGGATGTGGTGTCTGAAACACACAAATCAAAAACCAGCGGGCAAGTTTTTGATTCCTTCATATTAAGAATGTATGTGGGATTTAAATCATAAAACTGCCAAATAAGTGTTCCCTCTTTTAGTGGTTCTAGAAATATCACTTTAATGACATTTATTTGCACTGTTTTATAAAGCCAGCAACAGGTTGATACCGTCTGCTCAGTATATCAGAAGTGAAGTTATTCCTCTGTCTTCTTCAATAAAAGAGAAAGAAGAAAGCAAACCTCAAAGTGACGTCCACATTATAGATGACAACACGGCGGGCTGCTGTGACTGCTCAGTTAACATTCATTCCCAATAGCTGCTGATATTGATTGTCCTTGGTCAACAACCCCCAGCTGTTCATTCAGTGTTAGTCCCTTCAGAGTAGATAGTCAGATCCAAAACATTACATAAAAACTGAGCAGATGTTGGCACGATAATTTGTTTACAATATAGAATATTTCCTCATAAGTTTTAAAAGGAGAACATTGAGGAATACAGCAAAGGCTCAAATAATGTAATAAATACTACTAAATGAATGAGCATGTTTTAAAAACAAGTATCGGAATAGGCAGATTTATGTTTTTCTATGCTGACTGGATTTGAAATTATGTAGCACTCTGAACATTTTTTGATGCACTCTTTCACTCAATCTTTCTAGCTGAACACAACAAACTGCTGTATGCTCTACCAAACTACTCGCATGTACATTGCTTCAAATAAAAGTTTCTAATGAGCTTAATGTAATAAACACACAGAAGTTGTGTCTTCTGCTGCTGCACCTTTATAACATGCTGCAAAGTTGATGTCATGCATACTGTTTCTGTAGGGCAAAATTATGTGCCAAATAGACCCATTTGTACCCCATAATGTAACAGAAAGGTGTTGCATGCCTGCTGTTAAAAAACCCCTAAGGAAGCCCTGGGAGCAAGTAGTTAATGAGCCCATTCTAAGGTTGTTTAAAACACAGAGTAATCCAGATGTTAGGCAGTTAGAACCTAAACTCAGCAAAAAAAAAGAAACGTCCTCTGACATTCAACTGTTTTAACTTTCAGTAAACTTAATGTGTGTAATATTTGTATGAACACTAAAAGAGTCAACACCATAAGACATAAACTAAAACTGTTTCACAGACATGTGACTAACAGAAATAGAATAATGTGTCCTTGAATGAAGGGAAGCTCAAAATCAAAAGTACCAGTCAGTATCTGGTGTGGCCACCAGCTGCTTGAAGTACTGCAGTGCATCTCCTCCTTATGGACTGGACCAGATTTGTCAGTTCTTGCTGTGAGATGTTACCCCACTCTTCCACCAAGGCACTTGCAAGTTCCTGGACATTTCTGGGGGGAATGGCCCTAGCCCTCACCCTGCGATCCAACAGGTCCCAGACGTGCTCAATGGGATTGAGATCTGGGCTCTTCGCTGGCCATGGCAGAACACTGACATTGCTGTCATGCAGAAACTCACGCACAGAACGAGCAGTGTGGCTGGTGGCATTGTCCTGCTGGAGGATCATGTCCGGATGAGCTTGCATAAAGGGTACCACATGAGGGAGGAGGATATCTTCCCTGTACCGCAAGGCATTGAGATTGCCTGCAATGACAACAAGCTCAGTCCGATGGTGATTGGATATACCGCCCCAGACCATGACGGACCCCCCACCTCCAAATCAATCCCGCTCCAGGGTACAGGCCTCGGTGTAACGCTCATTCCTTCGACAATAAACACGAATCCGTCCATCACCCCTGGTGAGACAAAACCGTGACTCATCAGTGAAGAGCACTTTTTGCCACTCCTGTCTGGTCCAGCGAAGGTGGGTTTGTGCCCATAGGCGGCGTTGTTGCTGGTGATGTCTGGTAAGGACCTGCCTTACAACAGGCCTACAAGCCCTCAGTTCAGCCTCTCTCAGCCTATTGCAGACAGTCTGAGCACTGATGGAGGGATTGTGTGTTCCTGGTGTGACTCGGGCAGTTGTTGTGGCCATCCTGTACCTGTCACGCAGGTGTGATATTCAGATCTTCCGATCCTGTGCAGGTGTTGTTTCACGTGGTCTTCCACTACAAGGATGATCAGCTGTCCTTTCTGTCTCCCTGTAGCACTGTCTTAGGCGTCTCACAGTGCGGACATGGCAATTTATTGCCCTAGCCACATCAGCAGTCCTCATGCCTCCCTGCAGCATGCCTAATGCACGTTCACGCAGATGAGCAGGGACCCTGGGCATCTTTCTTTGGGTGTTTTTCACAGTCGGTAGACAAGTCTCTTTAGTGTCCTGCGTTTTTAGAACTGTGACCTTAAATGCCTACTTTCTGTAAGCTGTTAAGGTCTTAACGACCATTCCACAGGTGCATGTTAATTAATTGATTATGGTTAATTGAAAATGCATGGAAAACATTGTTTAAACCCTTTACAATGAAGATCTGTAAAGTTATTTGGATTTTTACAACATTATTGTTGAAATACACAGTCCTGAAAAAGGGATGTTTCTTTTTTTGCTGAGTATGTTCTATGACCTAAATTATAAAGCAATACAACTCCGTGATCTGTTTGTGGCTTTACTGCTGGTCCAACATCCATGTATATTATAAGTCACAAGACTAATAGTCTGTGTTTCCTGCTTGCTAAGGCAACTACAACACCACACATCAATTAATGTGTGATGACAGAAGTTAAAACTAACAACCTAGCTGACATTTGATGAGCACAAAGATATCTCAAGGGCCAAAATGAGAACTTGACCTCCACTGTCTAAAGGCGCTGGTAATTTTATTTACTCATTTGAAACCAAGACATGTGTTGAGTGCTGGTATTTTGAGCCCACTAAAGTACTTTATTATTGCACATCGTTATTGTTAGTGCTGAATATGACTGTAATATGTTGAATTATACTTAGAGAGACAAGGAAAATCTAAGGAGGGAGCCTGCAGTCTCAGCTGTATTGTGCAGGAGCTCGAGCTACATGTTAAAGTGCGAACTCAGCACTTAAAATAATGACTAAATGTGCTTCTACTGGGAAAAAACCCAACAGGAAGCAGTGTGACATCATGAAATCACATTCATTAGAGGGTGTAATGAATGCTCATTACCAGCAGAATGGGTTGTAAATGCACACAGGATATGGCCTGAGCCACAGAAACAATAATTTTCCATTGTACATGAAGGAAATCTGAGTTCATGTCTGAGTTCATGTGAGTTTCTTACTCCTTGGGTGGGTTGAGGTCTTCAGGTCTGGTCTCAAAAAATACTCTGACTTCCTCGCATTGGGAGATGTAGACTGGCAACTGGATCAAAGCCTACAGGCAGGAAAATTAGATACATACATGAAACATATAGTTTAGCTCTTTGTGGGTGACATTTAGATCAGGTTTGACCAGCTTATTTAGTATAGATTTCAACCAGAAAACAGCAAATACACTCGCAATTACTTAAGAAAAGCTAAGTAGGAATGCAATTCGAAAAGAACCAGAAGTTAACTTTCTTATCCTTAGAAAGCTGCAGTGTATAGTAGTTTTTTCTTGGAGTACTGATAAATTGTTTGTGAGTTTTCTCTCACATAATCAACAGTTTTCCACTGGGTTCCAAAACTGCAGCCAAATGAATAATTTTGTGCTTGGGGCTTTTTTAATGCTAATTTTGACAAACTGGGTAAGTGCTTTGTTTTGACAGGGATCTTTAATACTTGATGATAATTACTGTCACAATAGTTAGTTTGTCAAGTTACATCTTAAAGGGATAGTTCAGGATTTTCAATATAAGGTTTTGTTAAAAGATTAAAGGGAGTTAATATCTGACCTGCAACAGATAACTCTCACAGCATCTTGATATAAATCCAATTTGGTTGGGCCAAGAAGTTAGGCTAATGTCTAGTGACTTTCTCGACAAGGCCAAGACTAAAGCCAGCTTATACGATCCTAAAAACTCTATCTCAAAAACATTAAGTAATTTGTGTGAATACTATTTCATGAACGTTCAGACTGTTTCCAGTAAGCATATTTATATGGTGCAATTATCTTCCCACATGAAACATATATTGACAACAAAACATATATATATATATATATATATATATATATATATATATATATATATATATATATATATATATATATATATATATATATATATATATATATATACATACATACATGCACACACACACATTACTCAATAACTGTGACCAGTCACACTTTATATGTTCCATTGTCAGTGTAAGTTACATAAAGAAAGATCATTGCGCTTCATCCACTTCTTCTGTAAATAATTATAGCTTTCCTTGTAAATAATCACCAAATACAAACATGAGCATGGTTTAAAAATTTATAAAATAGCATTCACACATACTGCTATACCATTTATGAGATTAGAGTTATTTTAGGAGTGGGGAAGTCCACTTTGGTTTTGGCTTCTAGTCATTAGATTCAACCTACAGCTAGGAATGTAAGCTAAATTAAGGTGCCATGAGAATTGTCCACTGCCAGTAAAATATTACCTCTTCATAACACGTGACAGAACTTCACTAAACTAGTCATTTAACATAGTACCATATTAACATAGTGCAATATTTTGTCCCTTCCCTACTGGATAGTTGCCAGGTTCTGATCTGCTTAGCATCTGCTTTGGGATTTTTGTCAACTGTTGCTGGTAATTGTACAGTTGAGGTTGTTGTGCATTCATTCACTTTTTAATTCAATCCAATCACAAGAGTCTGTTTTTATAAAATATGCAATCAAGCAGCCTTTTGTATCATGTTTTAATTCTGATCTCAGTCTATTGATTTTTTTTCCCTCCCACATCCAACAGATCTATGGAGAATCTCCAACAGAGGGCTGATTATCCCAGACAATACAGCTTTTGATGAAAAACAAAAAAACCCATTCAGTTTTCCAGTTGTGATCTGTCTCGTTCTTGCCATTTCTCACACAGTCTCTCATGCTGTCATTTAAATCTTTTGTCTAACAATTTATTTTTGCTATCAGAATTCTGTTTTATCATCTAACCCTTCGGTTTTCTCCGTCTGATGGACAGCAGTGAAGCAGATAATCACCTCAACACCATGCTGATGAAGAGAGAAAACAGTTCTGAGGCCAAGAGTTGACCGTATGAAGACTGTCTCTGATTTCAGATAAAGCAAGGGTACTTCTCCATTTGCAGGCAGGCCGAAGCTCAGTGCTATCCATCAAGCTTCCCCTGCTGTTCTCCACCTCTCATTTTAATACTCCTAAGTGTTTCAGTTTTGTCCTTCAGAGGAACAGCGTCAACCTCTAACAACGGCTGTCATCCACTGATATAAAGTCAGGGCTGGTATGGAATGAAAGCCGAAGGCCCAACCCGAGTGTCCTTGTCGCATCTGCGGCATTTGGCTTGTCATGGCTAAAAGAAGCAGTTTGGCTTGGATTCAAAGAAAAAGTGCAATTATTAACACTGACAAGGCACTTTTTTCTTCATTCCAAAATAGAGGTTTGGTTATGATTATACACACACGTTTGTTTTTTTCATTTTTAAGCACAATGCAACAGTTTAAGTCATATCTGAACATACTAACGCCAAGTGGCTAATTTAAGATATACAAGTGGTTTTCATCAGGGGAGCCCTTTAACATTACGTCTTGCAGACCTTAGTGTTGTGCAGCGCCTCAGGTCAGAGAGCATCATGAACCAGTTGTTCTCTCTTTGGATTTATTTATCTCCTCGAGTAAGCCTCTGGCTGGACCACTCATTACGATTCTCCCCAGGGAGGAGACAGGAGAGAGGCTCAGGGTAAATTACATTAAATTGACTTTATGGGTGTTCTTTACAGGGGCGGGGGCGGGGATTAAGGTAATTGTGAGTGCTTGCGTCTGTGTGTGTGCACGTGACAGTGAGCATGTGTGTATTCCCAAGGAGAAATGTAATGAAATTAAAAGATCTACTTCTCATAAGGGACAGTACAATGTGGCTGTATGGCTGAACAGTAACTTTGAGCAAAAGAACACATGCTTTGTGTGGAACCTCAGTGGGAAAGGCGGACAGAGAGATAAAGATTTATTTCCACAATCTGCTGCATAAGGAGAAGGGATTATGTAAAGTTCCGTGCAAAAACATTTATACCTCTTAAAACTTAAAAACACATTAAAGTTCAACCAATCACAGCTGCTCCTCGAACGTAACCAGCTCTCTCATTGGTTAGACAGCCATATTTGGGTGAACCTTGCCGAGCTGCACAGCTCCTGTCTAACCAATGAGAGAGCTGGTTACGTTCGAGGAGCAGCTGTGATTGGTTGAACTTGGTTTTTAGTGTGCTCAGGGACCAGGAGGGTCACTCGAATGCTAAAAGGAGACGGGAAACCATTTAGGAAATGCAATTGCAAAAAGGATTTGAAAATGAGAGCTGGAAAGAGAAAACGGATGTAGAAAAGGGAATAACCTTTTTAAATGTATGAAAAGGAAAGATATTTACAATCTCATTTATTAATTGTGTTATTTAATTCTCCATTTTTAAATAGGATTTGAAAAACGTTTTCAAATCACAGTATTTAAGAATCAAATAATAAATACAATTTGCAATTCCTCTTTAGTATTTCAATTTAAAATGTGTAATTACAAAATGCTTTTCAAATTTGTCCTTTTTTTGTATAAATTAATTGTTGAATTTGAAATTATATTTAGCAATCTATATTTTTAATTCACAATTAAGCACTCCTCGTCAAAATGCTGTATTGCTTTTCCAATGACCCCTGTAGTCCTCCATATAAACCTACAGCCAAAGTTACAATGGTAAAGTTTAGATTAAAGTTTATATGTGAATGATCTAGTCAAAGTCAAGACCTACAGTAAATTCAACTGAAAAACGATATCACAGTTTAAAAAGTACTGTTTATAAGCATTTTCCACCCGATCTGACCGACTATTCAGTCTTTACAAGTGGAAAGACACACCTGAAAGGCTTACAGCTGTAACTGAAGTGAAAGGAGGTTCTACAAGATTTTAACTCTGGCTCTGAACACAAATGCATGCCACATTTGTTCTTTCTATTTCACAACTATGCACTGTTTTTTGTGCTATTTTTGTGCTGGGGAACTACAAAAATATCAAATATGTTGAGTTTTTTTGATTATAGTGTGAACAAAATCGTGTAAAAGTTCATAGAGTATGAATATTTCTGCAAGGCACTCTACATGATAACTAGAGCCAAAATGTTGACGCATGTATTTCTTTTGCAGACATGCTGAAAACCACAGGATTTCTTGATTTTCGGAATATAAGCCGCTACGTTTTTCACAAGCTCTGCGTCCTATACAACGATGATGCTAATTTATAAATTTTTTTGTCTAACGGCCTCCGGGGGACACTATAGCAGGAAGGACAAAAGTGAGACAGACATGTGGAGAAAGATTATGCGCCGAAGAAGACACTACCGGTAGTTTTCATGTACACACCCTCATCATGGAAAACACACGAAGAAATGTATATGATGCAGCTTTTAAGTTAAAAGCAATTGATCTGGCTGTCAAAGACGGAAATAGAGCTACTACATTTAAGCTTGACATCAATGAATCGACGATTAAATGTTGGAACAGGCAGCGGGAAGAACTAAGTCAGTGTAAAAAGACAAAAAAAGCTTTCAGAGGACATAAAAACACAGAAGAAGACAACTTCAGTGGCTTTAGTGAGGAAGCGGAAGATGGCGACCAATGACTTTTCTGGTAGGCTAAAATATGTTTTATTTTCTAACCAGACATGTTACAGTACAAATTAAAACCTAGAAAAGCACTCAGAGAGTGCAGACCTCCGGTGCGGCAACTAATTTTAACTTTCATTACTTTTCCCATAAAATCACTGTTCATGAGATGCAAAGCTGCGCTCTTCCAGTGAGAGTGGAGATTCAGGGCTGCTGCGCGAGGCGAGCCGCTTGTGAGCTCTCTGACAAAGGAGATGAGTGGATGTTAGCACTGCTGGTCGGTGGGTGGATATGCGCTTCATGTCGGATCAACCCCAAAATTTAATCAGTTGTACCTAGTCCCAATGTGGACATTTCCTGAAGATTTCATAGAAATCCATCCATAACTTTTTGAGTTATGTTGCTAACAGACAAACAGATGGGCACGAAAACATTACCTCCTGGCTGAGGTAATAAAAAAATCCCCCATGTAACATTTTTCTTTGTAAATATCTCATGTTACAACATGAACACGTGCAGCTTACATTCAGGTGTGCCCTATGTATTGACAAAATTTATTTATTTTCAAATTTAGCTGGTGGTATTCAGGTGCACTTAATAGTCCAAAAATTACGGTATTCACAGCGCCGTGTAATCTGACAAATAATTATAAACAAACCAATCTCTGACCCCATGTTTTTCTTTTCCCTGGGTTTTTCATCCATAAGGGTTTTATAACCTAAAAAAAAAACATAAAGCTGCCCAGCCAGGGAAATTCCACATGAGTCAGGATGAAGCCTCAATGGTAGAACTAAGGGGCTGACTTAGCTCTTTCGGGAGAAACCCTGAGCTTCACCTTGTTACAGGCTTCACTCTCTGTAACAGTTAAAGTTAAACGCAAAGGGTTATCAAAAACTGCAAGCATGTTTTAAATTAAAACAAAACATTAAAATAAAGTTAAATACATTTAAAGGTAAAATCCTATGCTTTATAGAAAGAAGTAGAAAAAATAATGTACATTTCGGTCAGCTCTTACTACAGAAAATTCCCACCCAAAGACAGGAACCATTAACTTCATGCATTCCTCCCCTAAACTCTTAATTTTGTCATAAGTGGTTAAAGATGTAGCCTACACCCACTGTGCATTCCTTTAGCACTAAGGGGACCCTCCAGCCCTCATCATTGTTTATCATACATAAAAGCCTCTTCACCTCAGGGGCCATATGATTTGCTGTTTTTATTCAGGGTAGAGTAATTTAACAGTTGAATATTATAGACTAATTTGTAGAGTGAAAACTTCATGACATGCTGAATAGAAAAGACAGAAGATAAAATTATATTTTAAAAAGGTAGAAATACAACATTTAATACATGACATGTGAAAAGATTATTTCTCCTCTTAGGAGATGTGTAGCATTGCAACAAGTATACAGAATCAAGAAGAAAAGCCCTCTGTCTGCAATGTGCATTTGCTGACTGCAGCAACCTCAGCAATAGGAGGCTTTTTGTCTCTACCTCAACTTTGCTCTTAGTCACCACAACCTACAAGTTCACTACAGCTGAAAAAGCAAGACTCAAGC